>JAGFPH010013290.1:0-26981 GCA_018207615.1 Philaenus spumarius
ATATAACTGACTCACATGCTAGGCTAGGTTAATGAACTGTAAAAAAAGGTCACATGCGGGGAATGGACCACATGGTCCACATGTGCCGACAAAATTTAAGGTAGGGGACAGAGACGCACCGTAACCCGGAGGTACGCTCTTTTAAAAACGGGGGAGGGATGCAGACGAACTCCGCTCTACACTAGGTTGGCAACAAGGGATGCTACAACGAGCCGTTCCAACCTAGGTGAGTAACCGGAGACTATGTCTCCAGCCTTTCCTTCGCCCAACATGTTTGGCTAGAGTCGGTTATATTGCTTAAATGACCATTCAGAAGTAATGACTTTGAAGCAAGCACCCATATACTTGTTTTCAAAATCAGACTCTACTTGAAGTTAATAAATTTAAAAGGTGAATAATTTAAATTTGGAAAAGGTTGCTGAAGGCAAAAGTAAAAGGTTTATAAAAAAAGATATATATATTTCAATTTACGTATTTGATGCAAAATGCCTAAGTGTTTTTCTGTATGAATTTAACTCTACGAAGATAACAGCCCAAAATAAAATTATGTTTTCACTGTGGATAGTCTCTGGCTACCACAATGTCAAGCGGCAACATCTCAAACGCCTCATCAACTAAGTGATAATGTAAAGTGCCTCGGTTCATCCCCAGGCACAGAAGGTGATCAGTCCCCTGAACCCGAAAGACAGACCTAAGCACTCAATTAACAAAACCACTTTCGGCTTTACAAGAAGAGAAGATATGCCAGCTTAACAAAACTCAAATAAGTTCAACCAGACACTAACCACAGAAAACTATATTACAAAAATAATTAAAAATAAAATTTAAGTTAATTAGCCATAAAAAAAAAACAAAACTTAAGACTGTGGCTCGCCTCTGGTTCCCCAAACAAAAAGAAAATGCACGGCTATACAATTAACAGATAAATTCTAACACATCATTGCCCACAACAAAAGCAATGGCAAAACATCTCAAAAGACAAAACCACTTGGTTTGTAAAAGCAAAAGCATATAAATTAAAAGCCGTGCATAAATTTATTTAACTCAAAGCAAACAGAAGCTAACCACAAGGACAAAATAATTAAAAATAAAAATATGAATTACATTAGCAAAAATGTAGCGAAAAGCGCTTGTAAAAGAAAAAAAGTGTTAGTTAAACAAATTGTTAATATATGGCGCCTTTCATTATGCATAATATTAACTTCCATATGCAAGTGTTTTTGAACAAAAACTTTAATTTTAATCTATTTGTATATTTTTCGTCAATAGTGGAGAACATAAGCTTTAAAATAGTGTTTGAATCGTTAATTTTAACGAAAAATAAAATGAGAGATATGACGTTACCACAAAAAACAAAAAAAACAAACACAGATTTGAAAAATAATACCTATGAGAAGTATAGATCATTTAATTTGTAAAGCAATGCAATATACTTACAAGCGATATTGTGTATCATTTTAATACTTCTAAAATTAAATAATTACTAATAATTTAATCTTAGAAATATAGTTGTTTTATTTTTAATCGTAAAAAAATATATTTGATTAGTTTTGAGCTCTTAAAGTGATAAAACATATTTAGGATAACTATAACATTTAGCAACACTTGTACCAATCTTACAAAACGATTAAATAGGGAATCGGAAGCAATACTGGGCCACATAGATTGGTACTGTTCAAAACTTACCTTAGAATTTAAATATCACCAAACGTAGGAATGTTTCAGCTTATTACTCACAATTCACAAGATACCTAGAGGTTAACTCAATAAACCATAGAAATAGATGTAAATTTTGGCTTTATTAACCAAAATAAAAAAAGTTTATATGCCCTTAATACAAGAAAATGAAATTATTGGTATGCCCTTAATACAAGAAAAACTTCAGATTTAAAAGAATACATATATATTTTATTAAGTTGAATTTAAAAGCCCTCCCCAAAAATAAAAATCAAAAACCCTCCCTTTTAATAATAATTACAGAATTTATACAGAAAAGATTAACAAGTTACAAAGTTTTAACATGAGATACCATGGATTTGTTTAAGAATAAATATATATGTCGTTGGCCAACTCTAAAGCTAATTATAAATAATTGAATAAATAAACAAAATTAATTATGAGACGTCTCTCTATAAAAAAAAAGGTATATGAATTTCTAATATACAGCCCTTAGGGCTAAGGTTGGTGAAGGTAGGCAGAAGTTGTAACTAGTCGGTAAAGATAATTACAGAATGTGAAGTCGGAGACGTAAAGATTAAGAAAAAAAAATATAGGTGGCTCTGAAGTCTAAAAACGTCACACACTAAATCAACACTATACCTCTGTGTATTAAGCCTCAATGTAGATTGGTATATTCCAGTTAATCCTTTAGGGAAATATAAGTTCAATAATTATCGGCTTAGGAACTGCAATATTCGGTTTGATTGTAAATTTAATTCATATTAAACATAGAAATTAAATAACTGTAACCAACCAAATATAACACTAACATAACAATACTCTACGTTTTATATTCAGGGTGACTTTTCTCTATTGAAACTTACTTATATTGTATAAGTAACAAGTAATTTGAGACAGAAAAATATATAAAATAAAAATTTTTGGTATCTTTGAAAATTAAGTTTTTTTCTTTGTATTACGTAGTCTTTCGATTGCTAAACAAAGTAGACTTCTAACCGAAATACTTGTCACAATAAGTGTGTGCTTTTGTGTTGTGAGTTAAATGTTTTTGTGTAATATGTAATTAAAACTGTAGGTCCCGTCTTCATTAGCCTTAAGTGCAAAACAGCAGGACGTTAAACAAAAAAAAAAAAAAAAAAAAGAAAAAAAAATTAATATGTAATTGTGATAAGTTTATTGTTTTTAAAAATCTGAAAATTAGGTCATAATAACACGTTGAAGAGTCATACGCTGGATAACATGTACGTGTTAGTAATATTGTATTGATAACTAATAAGTGATCATTTATAAAAGCTATAATGTTTTTATTGAAATAATACAATAAAATTTACCCAACATTCTAAAGGATAACTACCCTGCAATATACTTGCCTACCTAATCTGAACAAACATAACACAAAATATGAATCAAGTAAACATTTATTTTAATACTCATTCATCAATAGAAGACATTTATTTGCCATTTGAATGGTTTGCTATACTAATATTTCTATATTTGTTACTTATGTCCTTACTGCCTTGATAATCATGCCAATATTTATTTAACATAGTGTTATCTACTTTCAACCATTTACCAGCATAATTGTAAAATGAATAAACATTTTAAACAATTATTAGGTCTAATAAATATATCCCATGTGATTCAGATCATAATATTTCAGTAATAGTTAAAATTTTCAATTCAAGTGTTATACACAAAGATTAAATTGTAGGAAATATAAACTAAACTAAAAAATAAGTTAAAGCAATAAATAAAACTAACTAATATTTAAATTAAATATATATCCTATTATGTATATTTGTTATTTGTATATTTGCCCTTGGAACACACATAAACAAAAATAAGCAGCCTTGTTCAAGCAGCTTCTTTGACTGTATTTGTCTGCATGAGACAGAAAACAGTAATAGATAGATATAAATTGCCTTGAACTGTATTGTCTTTGTTTGTATTGATTCAATGTATTGTGTTGATGTATACAGCTACTTAGATTTTTACTCGTCTGCAGGTGAAAGAAAACCGTAATAGGAAAATGTTGCCTTGGTCTCTTTTATATTAATTTCTATTGATTACATGTGTAGTGTTTAATGTGTTTGTCAGTAAAAGATACCAAACAATCTGCCATTTTAGGCCATTGTTTGTCAAAACCTTCAATTTATTTGTTAAATTTTATTTTTATTTGTTATTATAAAATATTTACGAACAAATTTTTCTAGTTTATATCTTTTCAAAAGAATTTGTTTCAACTACATTTCGAATGTTTAATTTTAGCCTACATTTAACTAAAAATAACTAAAAATTACTTCTGAAATGTTTTACAAATTATATTGTCATGAAAATCAGTCGGACAATTAATTCTAAAGTCACTTTGATATTATAGACGTAAAAGTGTTAGTAGTAAAGTAATAGTTTTGTAATAAATAATAATATTTGCATAATAACATTAGCCAATAAACTCTTTTATAATAAAAATATATTTTTTTTAGCTGTAAGAGTTTCATTTGTCTTAACTAGTTTTTAATAAAATTTATCACTCACTACAGTTAACCAACAATAATTTATAATTTTTTTATACAGCCAAAATACTAATGTACAATAAGCTTAAGTTACAATTCACCAATTACACGTTTCAAAGTAAACCTAATTAAAATTAAGACAAAAACTTCTTAACCATAGTTTGAATTTGGTATCATATATAGTTTGTATATACATATTTTAATTCAATACTATATTAATACAATTATATTTAAATATGGTATACAAAAAATGTATAGCAGTTTTAATGAGATTTACTTTAAAAAGTTTAATTGCTTTATAAATGTTGTTAGTTTTCTTCCAAATAATAATTATTGTTATTCGGATCACCTTGTAATTTTTCCCAAAAATAAAATAAGCCTAGTTAAGATATATTGCTGTGGATAGTCAGGCGCTGAAATTATAATAAATTAATTTAAATTATATAACTTTAATAGTGTCTAGTATTATAAATTTATATTATATTTCAGTAATATATTTTTTTTATTTTTTATTATTAATTATTAGTGGGGTGATACGTTTATTTGTGTGTTTAAAATATTTAAACAATATATGTGTTTGTATTTTATCATTAAACTTATTTTAAAACTTTTACCTGATTCACTTAAATTATTTGTTACCAAAGTGATTGCTCTTATAATTATTAACTACACAAAATAATCCCTGAGGCAGATAGAAATCGTGAAGTTAAATAACATGTTTGTTCATTAATTCAAACGCAGTTTCTCTGTTTATGTTACAAAATTTAAACCTAGAACATTAAACTCAGTTATTGTTTACGGAAACGTGTTAGTAATGATTATTTTCATGATTTTCACTAAAGTTTTAATTTTATTTGTTAATATAACTGAGTTGATATTCAAACATACACAAATATTATTGCAATATACATATTATGTTATATAAACATTAGCTAAGCCTACGCAAGTATACTATGATTTACTATTAAAAATAAGAAATAATTCTGTTTATTTTTATGAAATGTAGAAAATAGTCTGAACAAAATATTATATTGTTAGAATATGGGAAAGTCTAAATCAATTTAAACTACACTTAAAATTACATTTAAAAAAAATACATTTAAATTACAGTACATTTAAACAATTACTTTTACAATATTAATTTATTACCATATCAACACTAATGTGATTTTGTATACATTACTATTATTGTAAACTATACAAGAAAGATACACAACTTCTAAAATGTGTGGTATTTTTGGTAATATTTAATTTTGAAGTAAGGACGGTGGTTAAAGTACGGAACATCAAATAGCTAGCTTTTGCACATATTATCTTGGTTTAAAAAAAATGTATTGTGTTCCTTTCAAAAAATGTCAATCCGGTTATATTTAATGCAGTAAAAGTAATAGGCGTGCTTGTATTTGATCAACAGACACATTTTAATATGATAATATTGTAAACAGTATATTTTTATTTCGTAAAATTACAATTTGTATTATTAAATCATTCTTGCAGAGCATTATAACAAGATTCTGATAAAAACATACATTTTTGTATAATATAAAAAAAAACCTAGATAATAATAAACATTGTTTTATAATTTTTTTAATAAAAACCTAGATAATTTATAAACATTTTATGATATTTTTGAAACAACCATGTCTTATGCCCCAAACAAATTTAAGTAAATGTACCTGGCTACAATCAGCTTGCTATGTAAAGCAGAAACACCTGGGGCAAATATGTCATAGATTATTTCAGTTAAAGTATAACATTTTTTAGTTCTAGTATTGAATTTATTAACTAAATAAAAGTTCCTAAAACAAAACCTAATTTAAATTTTCGTGCATTATTTTTGAAATTAAATATTGGATAGAGAATAAATAGTTACATTTTTATTTAGTCTAATGGACTTAAAAAGAAACACTCTTTGCCTAGAAGTAATAACATAATTGCCAAATAATCGGTATATTTTTTTATAATACAATATTATCTTCGTACATATTGTACAAATTATTAAACTTGTATTTTGTCTTTAAAAGCATAAATATTTTTAATAATAAATAAATGTGAATTTGTTTCACTTTATTTGTATTTTGTAGGCTACTACGAATTTCTCTCCACAGTTACAAATCCTAAGCCCGACTATGATTTTCTTGCACTACAGGTAATAGTATTGGCTTTACTGTAAATTACCCAGTAACTTTCTGTAACTTAAGTAACTCCAGAGGTTAAATAAGGAAATAAGTTTAATTGCTTGAAATGACAAACATGAAAACAGTAATTATATAGAAGGTTAAATGTGACGAATATATTTGATTGTAAAAATAGTGATGTATTATTACTTGAACATGGGGGATACTGACTGCCTCGAAGCCTCTGGTTGCTATTTAATGGACTGAAATATTCAGTTAGTTATTACGGATCATATACAAGATGTGACTTTAAAATTATATACATAGCTTCCAATATATAAGTAGTGTTTGTTAAATGTTCAATAATATTTAAGGTTTGTCTTCAAAGCTAAGTTTAAACACAATTATTTGTAATTTGTCCCATAAAAAGTAATGGTCACTAGTTTAATATTACCAATTATTGTTTAAAATTTACATAGAATACTAATACAAATGAGGAACCATGGCACCTAGAATTATCTCTTCCAGGATTGTAACAGTGGAGAAAAACATGGCATAGACGAGATTCTTTGTAGATAATATTAGGTTATACATACATTATAATTTACTTACCAAAATAAATTAACTTTATGTACTTAGAATATAGCACAGAAATTTAAACACAGTAGTTCTGTGTACATTTTCATCTACATATGCCCCTAAATATTCTTATTCAAATCAATAGAAACCCATTTTATTTATCAGTATTATAAGTTAGTCATTATGTTATTAAATATTGTTCTTCTACGTTAAATATTTGTACATCAACTTATAATTTATACTACTTTACCACATTTACAGATGAATTAAATTCCCCTTTAAGCTACCCTATTATTTTAATTCTTAGAGATTTGGAAACAACTATTCCGATAATCCAGCGAAATTCCTCTACGTAATGACTTGACCTAGTTATTCTAAAATCGGCTTAACATTGAACTCGTATTTACATGCTTCTTGTTCAAGTCATTTATGTGTGTACATAATATAACAATCAATTAACTTTTCTTGTACAAGTTAAACTTTGTTTTAAAGAAAATACAAAATGTATAACCAAGCCTAAATTATGATATATTTTTTAATGAGCTATTGAATAAATGAGTTATTTAAAACGTGTAATTTCTTAGACATTTATTTTGCTTTCTTTGAAAATTATAGAAAGTCATAATTAAAACTTTACCCAGGTGTACATATTTGATTGATGTAGTATTTCATCTTATTATTAAGAGCATCTAAGTCTTATAATGTATATCATTATTTTAATAATAGTAAAACAAATAATTACCAGCTCCAGGGTTTTTCATATATTTTTAAATTAATTAAAAACACTACAATCTTTTCAATAATTTTGTACAAAGACTTTTAATTAAAACTCGACGCTAAAACTGAAATAACTATTACAATTAGCAATGTTGCTTAGATTTTATCACTGCAATAACATAGTTGATGCATATTCAGAATAAATCTGTTGATTACTATTGAAAAACGAAAGGCAACTTTTTAAAGCAAACTATAGTATTAAATTTAAATATAAACACAGTAATCAAAACACAAACTATATATTAAAACAGTACGCCACCAAACAGAAACAAACATGATTTTTAGGATTGACACCAAGCATCAAATAAATATAAAATTTATATTAATAATGTCGAGAAAACTGTATACTAAATTTTTAGACTAAAAAAATGGTTTGATATTTGTATCATGTACAAATATAAACATAAAATACTAAAACCTATATTTACAATCAGTAATATTGTAAACACATCATATTATATTTATTACCACTATTATTGTTTCTCTTTATTGCACCTGTAAACACATAACTACACAAACTTCATATGTTTCGTCATTAAATTTTATACCTGGCATTAGATTATTTGGTTTAATGGTTGTATTATTACAGGTCGTAAAAATTGGTTAAATGTCCAAAGCAAATGTTTTCTCGTAAACAATAATACACAATTTGAGTTTAGATTATCTAGATATATAATTAATAAATTTACAAAAATGTACACTTTTGTAAGTCTAGGCGGAGGATATCTTTAGTTTAAATTCCAGTATTCCTATGATACATTGTTTTAATTGTTTAACATCTCTTATCAATTGACTAGAACACATTTGCTTAATATGTAAATATACTGAAAGGAATTTGTAAAGGTTCTGACATTCATTGGCAAGATTTGAATCCTACATCTTTCTGAAGGGTCTGGAGGGGTGGAATTACCTGCCTTAAAATTCAAATATTAATTTTTTTCGGAGGGGAGGGGAAGTAAGTGCCAGCAATATGATCCCGGACTAGAAAGATTTAAGAATTGACTGTTCTGTTGTTATAATAAACACAATTAAGAAGTAAAAATTAAACTGCTTAGCGATGAACTTACCTGAATTGCAAATTTGATGATAAACATAACTCAACTAAGCATTTTCAGTTAAAAAATTATTTATAAATATTTTTAAAGCTTGTAATATTAAGAATATGTACTCAGTAAACCTAAGACCATACTTGTAAAGTTTGCGTAGGTTTGGGACACTTCGGTTTTATATGGTTTGTTTCATGTACCAAATTTCGTTTCATATACTGCAAAACAGTAGTAAACTCAAAAAATGTATATGTTTAACTTTTTATGAACTTATTACATGAAGTAATCTATTTCCAAACTTGAGTTTTCAGAAGTAGTCTTACGGCGGCTATGTACGTGCTTCTTGGACTTCCGCCTCTAGACATTCACATAATGTCGGAGGACCGGAAATCCGCATATAGATTAACGAGTGTGAACGAATGGCCGAAGCATTCGAATGGCCAGCAGCAGGAAATAACTTATAAGTAAACACCGTATGTTAAAAACCATGAGTTATACATGTTGTTTGACGCATCATTAACACTGAGTACGTCTTCTATAGACCCTTCACAGTAACCCAAAGAAGATCTGGGAAGACTGGGAAGGAAACATCAAACCAGGATCAGCTAAAAATCTGTAGTATGCACTGGTCTTTGATAAGCAGCAACTCTGATTACTACATAATATATAGCCCATCACCAAGGACAAACATCAGTGTGAGTCTTGAGACTCACTGAACACTACACAGCCTTCTAAATATAAATCTTAGCAATCACTGAATGTGCTTACTTAGGGTTGAAGAAAGGATTCAGTAATTGACATTTCCTAAACTCTCTAACTGTCAAGCACAATTTAAAGGAAATATTGCAAAGGAAGGATCATCCACCCCCTTTATGGGGCCGGAACCAATGCGCGGCGAAGAGCGCAGTAAACTACTGGGCCAAGGAAGAAAAGAATTACCCTGGCACACACAAAGTAAACGACAGAACAAAGAATGAAACTTTAAGCTTACCAAATTATTAATCAATTTAAGCAGACAACAGCTTAAATGAAACGTATTATTCATTACTGAAAATGGTCAGTTCAGGTAACATATCGCAACATGTTAGTAATGGAAATCGAAGTTCAGAAACAGGGCATACAAAATAAGAAGTATTGTTTTACGATAACATTTTTGCATTCGTCTGTAGTTATTATACCTCTTTACAGTACTACCAATTACCAAATAATGGTTTTAATACATCTATTTTAATACATAATAGATTCTCTCTTAATAAGCAAAGGATGAAATAAGAAAATATTTGTTTGAAATTAGGTAAAAAAATAAATATTTATCACGACCATTACATAATGCAAGGGATAAAATGAGACTGCGACACAGTTTTAGTAGAGATGATTTGAAACCAGTAATAATTATTGCTGTAAATATTTTCTTGAAAGCCAAAATCTTTTGTCTAAACTCGTTTATCAACTTAAACAATTAAACTTATTGTTTAGCCTATGGGTATAAAGGGAAGTTTGATATATTCCGGCGACTGTGGGTCGACCAAAAATATACTAAATCTAGTAAACTACATGTTTTAACTACGTGTTTCTAAGACGTATGCTGTAAAGATGTTCTTCATGGAAACCCAAGGATACTCTAGTTGCACTTTGGTAACAAACTTTCATTTTAGAAAACACAAATGACATAAAACCCAATAATGTTCAGTTTTCATGTTTTGTATATAATTTATCAGTCAATATTAGTTATATTAATTCCAAAAAAATAGGTAAAAAAAATTATGTTATTTACTTTATACAGAGTATTTGTACACTCATGTTATTTTTAATATTCCACAGACAAACCTAAATCTGTAAAATAATTTAATAAATCTGACACCATATTGAAAGAAACAAATCAGCAACAACAAGGCTATATTAAAAAAATTAAAATGTTTTACTTTATTAACGTGCATAATTTACGTAATTTTGTGCTTAAATTTCTTTCATCACTATATTCCTTTTAAAACTTTAAATTATACTTTAAGTCTGTTTGTACAGTGATAAACTTTTAGATTTTTTTTTCAAAAATGTAAAACAAAACAATAATTATTACTAAGGTGTTAATACTGGATAGCAACTAAAGTAAGTATTGAATGTGTTATAATATACATTGTATTTAGAAGTTACATCTTTTTTGAATTTTATTATTAGTTAGAAACACTTTACAATAAATCGTTATGAAGATAGCGCTTCGTAAACCAAAAATACATCCATCTGATGAGCTGTTGACTGTTTAAACGTATTTAATATCACACAACATTTTGTACAAAATATTTTAACTATTTTACATAAAAAATCCAATATTGTTTTTTTTCCGAGTCATTCGCATTTTAGTCGATATTCTCAAGCAGTGGGTATAAAAAAAGATATGCTTTATAGATCTGTATCCACGACTAACTTTACTCATATTACCTTTCACAGATGATTTTCCGTAATATTAAAAAAAACCTGATATTATTTCAAAGTTATTAAGTTTAGGCCTATAAAAAGCAAGTTCTTTTATGGTTATGGGAGATAGGGGGGAATTATTATTGTGAGTCCGTCATTTTTCGGAGTATGTATAAAGTTATGGTTAGCCTCTATATCCCTCTTTTAAACTATTAATTTTGAATTCCGGGTTATATGATCCTTTGTAAGGGTATTTTTGTATGAGCACAGCAGTGAAGTTGTTGATCTAGTGATGACCTATTTATGATTTTTCGTACACTTTAAAATTATGTATTTCTTTCTATGTTTTCTTGTTTCTGCTTTTTCCATAATTATTATTAAAAAGTTGTTTTGTGCACGACTCGTGCCCATGCACAGGCATTGTGTCTATGTGGGAACTCATCTATATAAATAAAAAGTTTAAACAAGTTTCACAAATGAAGTAGCCTAAAGGAATCAGAACTAGTTATATATATTTTGGTATTTATATGTTCTTAAATAACAAACTGTTATTTTATAATATACTACTGTTTCACCTTTTGCACATTGCAGTTGATTGTTGCACTTCATCTTTAAATAGATGAAAAAAAAAGTTATAACACTGATTCAATTTGTGTTAATGATTCATTATAATTTCTAAATGAAACACGTACCTACTTCATTTTTATACAAGTTAAATAAGTTGTTTTGGGTATATCAAAAGGTTTTTTTATTTGTGTTTTTAAAAAAAATCAGGTTTGTATTGTTTTCTATAAAGTCTGGTATTCGTTTACTATTACTTTGTCAGAACCACTTCTAACCATATTGAGATATGTTTCGCATTTATGTATTCTAACAATGTATAAACAAGTTAAAAGGCACGAACAAATAAAATCACTTTAAAAAATTATAAAAAATAAATAATAGAATGAAGTTCTAACTTATAATCTCTAATCCCAGTTTCAATCAAATGTTCAAGTATTGAGATATGTTATATATTTATTTATTCATTCACATAATTCAAGGCACGGAAAGAGAAATATGAAGGAGTAACTTACTTTAAAAGTCGTAATTGTGAACTCTGATGAAGAACTTAAGACTCTGATGAAGAACTTGTGTTGTTTGCTGACGGTTCATAACATGCTACTGGAAATTTACTTTAATCGTTGTATTGCCAATTGCCTTATCTTATCTTGTTTACTGTTTCAAACATGTTTATTTGTCTATTTCGGTGTATTAGCGATAAAGGTTATTGTTAGTTGGGTTGGTTTTTTGAAATATACTGGAACTAAATACAGTCGGCGTACTATAATAATTTTAAGTTAGAACTTCAGGCTAGTTTTAATTTTTTTTTTTTTTAATTTTTGTAGATTGAATTTATTTTTCCGGACAAAGTTTAATCAGTATTTATTATTGCGTGATTTATTTACTACCCAAGTTATAAAATTGAGTGTGTAAATAGCTACTTAAATGCACAACAACATAGACAATTCATAACAAAGTAGTTAGTACCGATACAGGGAGAAATGCGTTGCAGTTAATAAATGCGCTTATTTAGATTGCTAAAGCGGGAACTTCCAACGAAACTGTGCAAGCCCGTGAATAGTTACTGGCATTTAGATACCCCATCGTCTTCAATATTCCAACTGAAATGTTGTAACAACAAATAATAAACTGTAAAAAAGCAGTGAACAATGCCATTGTTATGTGTCGTAATGCTTTATTTCTCGTAGTAAAAGATAAGTTTTGGAAATTGTTGCAGTAACGATTGCAAGAACCAAGTCGACCGGTCATATTATACGTCAATATAACTACATTTATTTTTGTCTCGGTAATAAACGAGCAGATGTAATTAAAATAAATTATAGTAAATTCCAGATTATTTTCTTGGATGTTTTCACATCCTTTTTTGCACAGGTCGCTGAATAAAAAACTTTAAAACATATTCACACAATAACTATTAATAAGCGTTTGATAATTTTGTAACCACATTGAGTTTAATTTTGAGTTACTTAATTTAGTAAATTAATGAAAGTAATTTAATTTAAAGTAATTAATACATCAATTTAAAGTAAACACGTACGCAAGATATATTTTCCTTATTTTAAAATTAATTAAACTAAAGTAGGCCTACATGAGTAACAAAATTTAACATCTGCCACTGTGTTAATTTATGCATTCAAACCACAGCCTTTAACTCAAATTTACTAAGTTTATCTACTGTACGTGAACACGAAGGTTGTAAAAACCAGACTTCAAAATGAGATCCTGGGTACTGAAAAAAATAATGCATTAAGGTTTTTTTTAACACAATGTAAAACAATCAATATTGTGTAATTTACAGCATAAAATATTAAGAAAACAATCGATCATCCAAATATAAATTTATAATGGTGCATTCCATTACTATTCTAGTGCAAATAGTTATTTTACCTTAGTAAATTTATATTTTTCAAGTTAACTAATAATTAAGGTAAAACATATGAGATAAATATGTAAAATATATGTTATGAAAGAATTTAAAAAGGTTGTACATTTTATTTAATTTTTAAATTTACAATTTGCATACATTAAAACGTTAATCCGTTTGTTACATTTACCTAAATTATATGTACATATTTCCAAACAACGTTTGAGAAACAGTACTTAATCATATTTAATCAATTAATTTTACAAACGTTCAACACAAGAAGTGAACAGTTGTCGATAACTTTGTATACATTTGTTCTAGAACTGCATCTTTATAAATTGTTTCTAGTTATTCAATTAATCATGTATGTTTATCTTAAAGATAAGACCTTTATGGTCCTACAGTTATTAAATTGTAATAACCACTAAATAATTTAAAACAATTTATTTTATATCTAGAAAATCTTACAAGTAACCGTAATAATGTGCTCAGCATTGTTATAAACATGAAGACAAATATTTCTTAGCTATTTATTCAAACAATTAACTATCATACAAAAAATTATCGTGAATACTATCAAAAGTCTTAGCACTTATATTTTTTGTACTACAGACTAAAATACCTTCCTATTTTCCAAGAGATTTTTTTACTCCGGGACCGTTCTCGCATTACTTTGAAGGGTCGCCTGCTGTTAGCATTTCAGTGGCGCTTTATTTTCTCCTGCTATTGACCTAGACGTCAATCTTTTTTTCTTTGCGACGCAGTCAACGCAGTATTCGATGAACTTTTACCGCTTCCCAGTGTTCGCAAGTTTCCATCATTTCTCTAACCACGCTCCCAGTGGTAAGATCCTTCACCATGGCTATAATACTCCGTCGCTGTTCTGCTAAGCGTTCACATTCAAAGACCGTGTGCTTTACATCATCCCCCCACACCCTCCCTTACACACACGGCAATTAGGGGATGTAACCTTCCCCATATTTCCGAGATATGACCGAAAATATAAATGTCCGCCAAAAACTGTGTGATAGAAGTTAACCTTACCATGTCTTCATTTTATTCAACCCTGTAGGTTTGTTATAAGCGTTGGCGACCATTGGCAACTTGTTTCGCTGGTTCTGCCATCTGATCTTTGTATCCTCACTATTAGTCTCTCGTCTACCCATCTCTCCACCGAGGTTCTAAATTGTCTTACGCTCCTTGTTGAAAAATATATTACGTCGACCTTATCAACAACGAGCACTGCTAGCTCTGACACAGTACAATAGGTGCTGCTAATTCTCAGCACTAGAATTCTTTAAATCACATACAGTCGAGATCAATGTCTTAAGGTATTAACAGCATCCGCCCAGGTTTCTACACGATAAAGCCTGGTGGACTGAACTTTAATTAATAAGTGTCTCTTCTTGCCCTCACTTAGTTCCCCAGTTTTGGTCTTCAACCACCCCAGCGAAGACGTTGCCACCGTAGCTTTATCGCAAGTCTTCCATAGAGGTTCCTAAAAATGTAGCTTGTTGTGCAGCATAGCTTCCAATTATTTTGCAGATCTCATAGTGTTAACCTTTTCCCGTTCTAAAACCATAGGGATGATGTCAGGCTTCATCTCCTGGAGCTTATGTTAATATGGGGCATTGTCTGGTTCACCCGCAGCTAAAAACTTAAAACTAAATAAATTTACTTACTTTGAAGCTAGAAAACCTTATTTAGAAACAAAAATAATATATAAGTGTAGCTTTTTGCTTGGTAAAAAAGAAAAACATTTGATTAAATACCATATTTAATTTAAATTTTAAATATATTCATTAATTTAAATTTTTCTTAGATTTTTAAGAAAATCAGCAAAGTTTGAGGTAACAAACATTTGTAATTAGGTACAATTTTAGCTTTAAGGGAAGATAGAGGCTAAAAGTTATTTAAGCGTTTAAGGTAAATCCAGTTGAAAAACGTATTCATGTTTACAGCACTTAAATATGCACACTATTTGATAAGTTAATATTTAAAATAAATTTAACAAGAAAGCCTCTTATTAAAAACATAATAGTAGCCATTTCTACATACAGTAATAACTATATTTACCGTTTATCCATCGATTGATTTCGATCTGCGATTCCATTGCTAATTTAATACATTGTTTTATCATCAATATTCAAATGTTAAGATCACATGTAAAACAAAATATACAACACACAACTGTGACCAAAATTGTATCTCAGGTGTAAAAAAGTTCTTTTGTGTTTAATGTGAATGTAAACAAATAAATCCCGTATATTTGTCTCATGAAGAAACATACTTTTCAAAATGCTTAAAAAACACGCAGAGCAAAACCACAAAAATTTTAAATGCTTAATTTAGTTATATCTATTTATGAATATATTTTATTACAATAAGATTAAAACAATAAGTCATATTTTATAATTGTATAACAAAAGCCTCTTTAAATTATAGGGTGATAAATAATTGAAACCTTACTGAAGCAGCACGATATACACCTTAAAACCTAATATATGCCAAATTGTTACATACAATCACTAAAACCAGTTAGTTTCTTTCTCTCTAGCTATCTTTTAATATGTATGAAACATTTATATCTACTTATATAAAGTTAGACACTAACACTGATTCATTGACATTAATTACTAGGCACTTCCCGTAATCGGACCCCCCTCAACCTTATACTTGAATTAAAGCTCTCGACGAGAAACTTTTGGGAAAATTGACAGAAGTTAACATTTTTTAATTTTGGAAGCACCTTTTGGACGGGAACGAATTTTTAGATTTTTTTTATTTCTTCATTTTTCCACTTTGAGCGCATTTAGCAAGAAAACGGTAAGAGATAGAAAAAAATGTTAAACACAAAAGTTGTAGAAAATTTAATTTCAAACTAACAATTTTTCATCAAATTTAAGATCCAATCATCCGTTCAGCCGCTATTCGCCCGAGAAGGAGCTCCGGCACACAATCCTTCAAATTTCCCATGTTAATCTTATGGAGATAATGTTTAATGAGTTTGAGTCCCCTGCCAAATAAAACAGCTGATTTATGCTCGGTCACCTATGTACAAACGAGCCAAAGATTAACGAGATTCTTTAGGGAATTTTCTAACTGCGAGCAAAGCGAAGCAGCCATTTGAGGCCGAAGGCCGAGGTGGGGTTCGGAAGCGAAGCGTCCAGGGGCAGAGCCCCTAGTTTTAATATATAATTTGAAATCACTATATATTTAGGTTATATCAATATTTGAATTAATACCGTAAATCTGCAATAGTGTTTTTAATATTTTTTCAAGAGTGTTCAAGAGAAATTGTTAAAACATTGTAAAATAAAACACACAACAAAAGTTTGTATAATAAATTACTGCAGTTTAAAAAAAATATATTTATGATTTCAAATAAAATACTTAGCGCACACTATGTATATAATTAAGTCAATAAAAACATATATATTTACTTTATCCACCTTCAATTTTTGCAACCAATCTATCTCCTTAAAATTTAATTTTGTTCAAATTGTGTACATTGAGTTACTAAAGCAAATTTAATAGAGACGATATTAAATTCCTTGATCTCCCCGTTCTTAGGAATATTTCAAATGCTTTTCATACTTCTGGCATATTTCTCTTCAGCTTAATTAGCAAATATTGAATTTTATTTAACTACTTTGTTTTTTAAATAAAATATTTTGTATTTATTTTTAAACGTATATTGCATTTATTACAATCGTTATTTCAAGTTAAGAGATTTATTTAGAGAGAATATCAGTAAGATATGTTATTTATCATTTTAAAAGTTTACATTGCACCTTAGTTATAAATTACCTCAATAATTATAATGGCCGAGTATAATATATGCAAATTAGCTTAACTAAAAGCAATATAGCACTGAATAACTTACCCGATCTTAATTAGTCAATGTCAGCTTAAACGCAGAAGGGTTGAATAAGAAATGAGTGTTGACACACACTGTCTGTTGTTGCAGACAGTAATATTACCGTCGTTACAGTCGCTTTGGAAAAATAACATAATGTTTAATTTGTTAATTATGTTGTAAAAAATGTGTTATTTTTTTATATATATATATTTTGTTTTAAATTATTTCTATTTAATTAAGGATTTAGATTGCAATAGTTGCATCTCTCTTCAAAAGTATTCTTAAATACATCTGAATATTTGCTCTTGTAATTTTCGTGTTAATGAGTTAACCTGGAACAACTTTGTGTACCTTGTATTTTGTGTTTTGGTCGACTTCCTTTCGCGACCTCTTACTATTACTATGTATTTGTTGTTTGGTTTGGTGTAGAGGCAGAACCTTGTAAGTTAAAAATATTGCACAACTAAATATAAATTTTTATATTTGAAATTTTAGGGGGGGGGGGGTTAAACTTACTGAAAATCCCCATAAGAAATACATAGTGCAATATATTTATTGATGTAATTATTTTTTTTTTTTTTAAATATACATTTAACTTTGATTTGTATATCTGTGCAAAGCCGGATCGGGCAGCTAGTCAGGTATAAGGTATAAGAGTCTAAAACACATTACAGCTTTAGTTCTATATACTTTGTTTACAATAGGCTGTACAAGATTTATTTAAAAATAAAAATAATGTACAAAAATAGTAATTAGTCAATATAAAATGTATGACAATTAACTTAAAAGTTATAGCCGTAATAATTAAGACGTATTACTTATTTCTTTTAAACACAATAAATTTTAAGCTAATTCGTTATTTATATAGAATTTAGTTTATAAATAATGCATTAAAACAAATTAAGAGTTATAGGATTTAACCTGTATAAAATTATTAAATTAAATATCGCAATAGTTCCTTTCATAAAAACGTGCTTCAATCTTATATTTGGGAAATTATGTTGAAATGGTAAAAGTTTTAAAATCACCATTTTAAAAATTACTAAAACATGTTTACATACATTATAAGTAACCATACATTATTATTTTAAAATTTATCAGTTAAATGCACATAATTAAAATACTAAATTATATACTTACTAAAGTTATTTATCGTAATAACTAGATTAAATTTGACGAATCGTCACCCTTTCTCTTTATCGTAGTCATAAATACATATATGTGCAGATGTTACTTCATAAAATTTAATTTCAGGTTCAATATTTGGTTAAATTGTTACATCATTGCAAAACCATCATTTAAATGAGACGAAGGTAAACCAGTATTAAAGAATTTTACTTTCGCAAACAAGTTTAAGAAATTGTTAGATATTTAAAATTATCGTTATTCCATAGACAAATATTGATTTTACTTAGGTATTTATTGATTATTGTACTTAAACAACTAGCATTTTAATTTTTTAAATTTTGTTACATAGATACAGTTATACTGATTTTAGGGCCATTTACATTTTAAAAAGCTAAAGTTAATATTTCAATTAATTTATTGAAAGTATTTAGTTTTTAGGTCATAAATTATAAAAAACTAAAATTCAAACAAACTTTTTAAACAGCTTAAATTTATAAAACTAATATTTAGAACATATCTAAGAGAATGGTGTTTTATTGTATAAGTGAACGCTTTAAAAATTTCAGTCTTATAATATCCTGAACAAAATTTAAAAAATAATCAGTTATCAATAATGCATAAAAGAATATTTAAATATGGAATGGATGATTCAAATCAACCGAAATTTACTCAAGGACGAGTATAGGTTCAAACTTAGGCTTCTATTTCAAGATATTCTTTCTTTTACAAGGACAGTTTGTAAACGTTTTTCATACGAAATCAAAACCATCAGATATTTAACATCCTTTTACACTAACCTTACAAATTCACCTAAATGGGGTTTTAATGATATTATAACTATCAGTTTTAATTATCGTATTGTAAAATTAACTTCTAATATATTAACAGTGTATTTTATTAAAACACTTTCAGTATTCAAAGCGTTGTACTAATATAAACTAATTATTAAATATTACTTAAGTTATAACTCAAATTGTTATCATTAGTCCATTTTATTATTACATATTAATAAAACAATTAATAAATTATAAATTTTTCACTAATTGAAAATTTCATACAGTACAAAATCAACTTACTGTATACTATATTTATTTGGAAATAAAATAAACATAACTTCCAAGAATTATTACCAATATTTATTTTCCAACTTTAAAGGCTCAGGATTTGTTTTATAAAACTAAACTATAAAAAGTGTTTTGGCGAGATGCCGATAATATAATTATATTAATCTTACCGACTTTGTAGGTGGACTGTATAGAATATAGTTGCTCGTTCTTCCGGATACAGATGCTGATTCAGCGAGATGAGGAAGGCGGGTGCACCCTGGCGAAGCGATGATCTTGTCTCAAGGGAGACGCGAAGTGTACTCATTAATAGCTCAATCACTACTGCCGAAACTTGCGTTAGTCCCCTTACCCCCTCCCATTACCTCTGTCTTATACTACTATTTGTTAATAGGCCCAAACATACTCCCCAGCGCTGAAAATACTATTTTCAGAAAAATAAAAATCTCATTGTCTTTGTAATTAAAATAAAGGTTTAAAACACTTAATCTTGTGGCTATAAAAGAGCATCAAACAAAACATAAATCTTCTAGAAAAAATCAACAAAATTAAATATCACTTTTATGTTAAACAAAATTGGTTTTACTGCATTGGTAGTGGACATAGTTTTATCACTGGTCGGCGATAAACTCCTCTTTTGGTTCGTACGTTAGCTACGCGGATAGTTCCATCTTTGCCTGGAAATGTCTCCTCGACTATCCCCATTTGCCAGCTTAGGGGCGTAATATTGGTATCCATCAGAATAACTATGGTTCCTGTTTTAAGCTGTTTTGACTGTTCTCTCCAGCGACTTCTTACTTGCAAATCTTGTAAGTATTCAAGATGCCAACGTTTCCAGTAGTCTTGCACAATCCTATCAAGTAATCTGTACCGACTTAGACGGTTAAGTGGTGTTTGTAGGGTGTTAATCGAAGGCAAATAGTCCAGAGTTGGACTCAATGTTAAAAAGTGTGCAGGTGTCAACGCAGAGGGAGCATTCGGATCATTACAGAGTACAGACAAGGGTCTAATGTTCAAAAGAGCTTCGATTTGAATTAGTACCGTGTTCAGTTCTTCATAGGTTAAGATCTGCCATCCAATAACTCTTTTCAGATGGCTCTTTACACTCTTGACATTGCTTTCCCAAAGTCCTCCAAAGTGAGGTGCTGAAGGCGGATTAAAACTCCATTCTACCTTGCGACTGGCCAGTTCTTTTCCTATGGCAGTTCTGAATTCCTCAGAGATACTAAACTTGTGCATTTCTTCTAATTGATTGCGGGCCCCAATAAAATTTGTTCCGCAATCCGAATATAATTTTGAACACGGTCCTCTTCTTGATAAAAACCTTTTTAAGGCATTAAGAAAACATTCTGTAGAGAGATCAGCCACAAGTTCTATGTGGATAGCTTTTACCGTTAGGCAAACAAACAGGCATAGGTATGCTTTTTGCGGTTTTAATTTTCTTAAGCGAGACATGGTTATCATGAATGGTCCTGCGTAGTCTACACCAGTATGTGTAAACGCTTTTGCTTCGTGAACTCTAGCTTCAGGCAACGGTGCCATCTTTGGAGTTATCGGTTTAGGATTCACTTTGAAACAGATGTTACACTGTCGAATGCGACGTCTGACTTGACCACGAGCAGATAGAATCCAATATTTCAGTCTTAGTAAGGCTAAAACTAAATGTGACCCAGTATGCATATTGTGTCGATGGTAGTGATCAATAAGAAGATCGACAAATTGTTCATTTTTTGGTAAAAGAAGCGGATGTCGCTGGTTATATGGCAAGTCACTATATTCCAATCTACCTCCCACTCTTAATAAATTCTCTTTCATAAATGGATCCAGGTAAAGCAGAGTTTTCGGTACAGGCAGATTATTAGATAGTTGATGAATACATTCTCTGAATTTGTTGCGTTGGATGGCTTTAATCCATGCTAATTCCGCTTCTTCTAGATCTTTAGCGGAAATTGGATGCTTTACTATCGACTTTAATCGTAGAAACCTGAAGACAATGGCGGTAGCTCTCAACAACACCTGATAAGTTGACACTCGGGCTAGCATTGGTTGCAGAACAAACTCCTCTTGATGCATTGCGACAGAAGCAATAGTTTTCTGTTTAGTTTCCTTAGAGATCACATCAAGTGGTGATTTTTCAGTTGCAGCTGATGACGGCCATTCTTCTTCACGTTCTCTAAGCCAATATGGACCATTAAACCAACATGGGTAATTAAGCAATTCAGCTGGACTAAGACCTCTTGATAGGCAATCGCTGATATTTTCTTGTCCTGGAACATGTCTCCATGCATCCACTGTTACATTTTCTTGAATTTTTGCCACTCTGTTGGCAACAAAGCTTTTCCATGTGGACGGGTCAGACTTAATCCAGTGAAGCGTGACTGTTAAATCAGTAAATGCTGCGATGCTATTAAAACAATGTCGACTTGAGAACACCTTAACAATATGTTTTATAAGTTCTGACAGCAGGAGCGCAGCACATAACTCTAATCTTGGAACCGAAACTACTTTCTTTGGTGCGACCTTAGATTTTGCACACAACAATCTTACATCACAATTACCATCAATTAAGTCCGTCTTCACATATACCACTGCACCGTAAGCCTTTTCACTCGCGTCCGAGAATCCGACCAAGGTCGTCCGTAAACCAGGACATATTGCACAATGGCGACTAACTTTAAAGTTAGATAGAAGCGGTAATTCTTTACAAATTCGATTCCACTTATCGATGATATTTTGAGGAGGCGTTTCATCCCAATCCACGAGCTTCATCCATAGGTCTTTTATTAGGAGTTTTGCTACTATGGAGACAGGAGCTAACAGTCCTAGCGGATCAAATATGCGAGCAACAATGGATAGCATATTACGTTTGGTACAAGGTATATTTTCAACTTGAATTTTGAAGAAAAGCAAATCTTCCTGAGGCAACCATTGCATTCCTAAAACCTTAGCGGAACTGTCTTTATTAAACTCCAGAGCAGAATTTTGTTTCTCTTCTTCTGGGATTTCATTGAGAACAACATCAGAGTTGGAACACCACTTTGTTAATTTAAATCCTCCAGAAGCAAACAGTCGGTTCAGTTGGTCATATGATGTCAACGCAGTTTTATAATCAGGAACCGAGCAAACCACATCATCCATGTAAACGTCTCGATTTACAATTTCGGAAGCGAGTGGAAACCGAATCTTTTCACTATCGGCTAACATTTTCAATACTTTTAAAGCGAGGTATGGTGAACTTTTGATTCCGAAAACCAAAGTGTTAAATTCATATATTTGCAATTCTCTGTCCTCATTAGGTCTCCAAAAGAACCTTTGATACTTGCGATAATCTTTGTCAACATTAATCTGCAAATACATTTTACTAACATCAGCAGACAGGACTATTTTAAACAATCTAAAATTTAATAAAATATCAAATATTTCGGCATAAAGTTTGGGTCCAGTGTGAAGCAAATCATTAAGCGAGTATCTGGATGTGGATACGGTACTGGCATTGAAAACAATTCTAAGCGGGGTTGATAGTTTTTCTGGTTTATATATACCATGATGAGGCATATAATAAGCGTCACTGTCATTTCCATGTATGGGTCCCGATACATAACCTTTTGAAATGTAGTTTTCCAATACTAACTTATAGTGATTATACAGATCAGAGTGCTTAACTAACCTTTTTTCAATAGACATAAACTGGTCTTTAGCAAATTCTTTTGTATTTCCTAATAATGTTGGTGATAGCTTGAACGGAAGCGCCACAGAATATCTACCCTGCTCATTTCTGGAATAGGTTTCCAAAAATAGTTGTTCACATTTCTTTTCATCTTCACTCATGATTTTACACTCAGGGATCTCTTCAAGCGACCAAAACTTTTGAACTAGATCTTTCAAGGAGGGCTGCAAGATTAGACAATTACTACCAATAAGATTTGTACAATGGTTGGAGCTAATCTCTCCCATTATCAGATATCCTAGCGAACTCTCAACAGCCGTCGGCATATTTGGGGGCCCAAATTTCTTTCCTGAACCTGACAAGTAAGGCCATAGCGCAGCACCCAGTAGTATGTCTATTTTACCAGGGGTACCAAATTCAGGATCAGCGAGCTCAAGACCCTTAATATGAGCAAAATGATCTTTCGAAATGTGATGAGTAGGTATTGGATCGTTCAAAAACTCTCCTACTAAGGCCGATATTGTATATTTGACGGAGTGATTTTTTGTGGAGCGAAATGTCAACGAAGTTGAATATTTGGACTTAAGACCGCCAGATCCAATCCCTTTTACCACAGTGGCAGTGCTGGATTTCGGTAAACCTAACATATCGCAACAAGCTGGTGTAATAAAGTGCGATTGACTTCCATTATCTATTAAAGCACGAACCTGATGAAAATTCGCAAACTCATCTTGTATTTCAATTATAGCAGTAGCTAACAATACATTAACCATTGGCGCGATTTCAATTTCCGAAAAACATGAACTCTCATTCGACTGAGACGTGGTTTTATTAGCAACAATGGAACCCGTAATATTTTTAGTAGTTGGTGTGGCGAGGACAGTGAATTCGTTATCCGTTTTCAAGTTCTTGTTTTTACTTAATGGTGTCTCTATCTCCCTGTGTAGGAGTGAGTGATGTTTGCGTTGACACTTTGTACAAGAGTTTTCTGAAGCGCACTTTGCATAACTGTGTTGTTTGAGAGACAAACAGTTAAAGCAGGCATTGCATTTTTTAGAAGCATCCCACCGATCGTCGACAGACATTTTGTGAAACATGGGACATCTGTATAATTGATGTGTTGGTTGTGAACATAAGGGGCATTTTTGTGAGGTTAGATTCTTATTTTGAGGCTTTGTGGAGATAAATGTATGAACATTTTTAAATGTTTGTGATTTTTGTACACCAGGTATTACAGGTGGCTTCCTAGTTCTCCCTAAAATTTTTGCTTGTTCCCTAACAAACATTGTGAGGGATTCGAACTTAGGCATTTTATCTTTGCGTACAGTCATTTCAAAATTGCGTGCAGTTTCACTATCTAATTTCTTTAGTGCAAAATGTACAAATATAAAATCAGATAAATCTTCTATTTTTAGTTGTTTAAGAGCAGAAACAGCCTCAACAAATTGTTCTAAGAATGCATTTAGCGATTTTTCCGATTCATGCGGAATTGACTTAAATTCAATAATTTTTGTAAGATATAAGGCAGCAAGTTGTCTTTGATCTTCATACCGATCAATAAGAGTTTTATATAATAGTTCATAATTTTCGGCAGTAGGTAACACGCCTGTGCAAATGGTTAGTGCCGGGCCTTGTAAGTGTGTAACTAGATAATTTATTTTTTCTAGATTAGTAAGGGTTTTATTCTCATGAATTAATTTGCTAAACAATTGATAAAAAACAGGCCATTTTTCTGGTGAACCATCAAAGTTACATACTTCCAGTTTTGGAAGGCGTGGCACTGCCTGCGCTACGGTTTGAGGATTGCCAGAACTATCTCCTTTTTGTTTACTTTTTATTTTATTTTCTATCTCTGTTAAACTATGGGCTATATAATTGCACATATCACTAACAGCGTCTAATGGAGCATAGTTTAGAACAAAACTTTCATCTTCTTCTAAATTTAATGATTGCCAATTATCTAAAGCGTCAATAAATTCGGATCTTAGCGACGGCACTGACTTTGCTTGAACTATAAACCTTTGTAAAATATCTTTATCCGACAATTTCTTTGTTAGATCGTAAACTGATTGTATACGGGAAAACAAATTATCTTTTTTAGCTAAGGCTAACTTGATTTTTTTTGTACCCGACATTTTGCTATAAGAAGTAAATATCTTATTTGTATATTTTATTTGTAAACAACGTTTTCAAACTATTCCCAATATTCATCAATAAATGTAACTAATTAGTTTCTTGTTGTTTGTTGACTAAGCCACATGAAAAACTTGCGTTAAGAATTTACAATGATATATTAATTTATAAGAATAGACCAGATTTCGTTTTGTTTGAAATCTAAGACATAAACAGTTTAGTTAGTTAGTTTAAATAAAATTATTAATTCATTATGTAAACAAAACCTAAACATTGTGCAGCTGGATGGCAGTCCGTCCTCAGATAAGAAAGTTTGTTTACTTAGGCTAGACTACTTTAGCCGGTTTCTGTGCTGGCAGAGACCTTGAGTTATATTCTTTCACTAAACTACACTTTGCGCGTAATAACTTGAATTCAGCTTAGTAACTACTAAAGCCAACATGTACATTACAACCAAATAAAATGCGACTATTGAAAGTAATATATTTTGATTTTCCTTTATCACTGTCAATATAATATTGATAAAATACTTTTATACATTCACAATATAAATTTTTCACAAAATATAATGTTTTTCCCAACTCGACAGAGGTAAGGGAGTTCACTATCAGCAACCGATCCGGCCCGAGGGACCAATGTTTTGGCGAGATGCCGATAATATAATTATATTAATCTTACCGACTTTGTAGGTGGACTGTATAGAATATAGTTGCTCGTTCTTCCGGATACAGATGCTGATTCAGCGAGATGAGGAAGGCGGGTGCACCCTGGCGAAGCGATGATCTTGTCTCAAGGGAGACGCGAAGTGTACTCATTAATAGCTCAATCACTACTGCCGAAACTTGCGTTAGTCCCCTTACCCCCTCCCATTACCTCTGTCTTATACTACTATTTGTTAATAGGCCCAAACAAAAAGTGTAACATTTCTTCAAGAAAAACATGAGCATTACTTGTAAATTGTACATGCAAGTTAATTAACATTGAACTATAAACTGATATTAAAAATATTTTCTTTGTTTTCATCGAATAAAAAAATAACGCTAGATAAACGAAAGATAACGATATAAAATCATATTGTACGCCATACGTGTTCTTCAAACTATAAAGTAATCAGAATTGTCTTTAAAATATTTTCATTGTTTCTTTATTTAATGGAATTTGAATAAATGTTCACAAGTAATTGCATATACTAAATTTATTTAAATATTGACAATTGTATTACTATACAAATTATTGCTGTTAAAAGTCAAATTATTATTTTGTCCTGTTATAAATTTATATAATGTTACAACTTACCGCCGTCAATAGTCACGTGACGCATTTTAAAGTAAAACGACGGACTTTTCAGATATTCAGCAATTTTAAAGTAATTGTAGAACCTAGTCCAATTTAATTTATTTCTGATGTATTTAGACAAAAGCTACATCTCATCTCAACTTGCCACCTTTATTAGAATACACATGGTTTTTATACACCTTGCATTCACTCTTAGTTTTCTAATTAATAACAAATTCTTTTTAATTGAGCTTTATCTAGAGATTATTGGTTTAAATATACAGTTTTTAAATAACTATT
>JAGFPH010013291.1:4985-15414 GCA_018207615.1 Philaenus spumarius
TGAATAATTACATTCATGTAAATATTGTTGTCTTCCTTATGGCAACCAAATAAAAATTTCATATACATTCATTTTTTTAGGAATATATATTAGCAGGGCGTCTTTCAAAACATCCAGGACAAAGGTGAAATTAAATATCTCAATAGTTAAATATAACAACTGTCGATATTTTTATTGTAAACTAGCATAAGACTATCTGATAGAGGATCCACTAGTAGGCCTACAATAGTTAGTTTGTAGGCTATCCTAGGTATATTTGGCCATAATGATGCATTCATAAATACCAAATACGGTAGGCTAGGCCTACAATGAATAATTATTAACTTGTGCTTTAAAACTCTAAATGATAGCCAAAGAAGGAATATAAGAAGCTGACCTTTGCCTCTCTTTTACTGGTGAGGAAAATGGGTAGAGGTTTGGTAAATGGACATAAAAATTAACACTAGGCACAAACAAAACCACAATACGTATGCAATAATTGTAAGCATCAATAGGCCTAAAATAAAATTCATGTCACAAAAAATGTCAAATTCTACTCTGCCAGAAACAGTTAACTTACTCTGCCCCCCCCCCTTCCTATTGCTACTGATCCTAATGCATGTAATACTGTTTTAATAATTATGCCATTCGTTTTAAGGCTTGTACTAAATAAATAACCAAGTTTTATTGAAATAAAAGAACAACTGAGCTACTACTAACTAATCAACTAAGTCTACATAGACATGGAAGTGGGCGTAACATTTACTATTCGACTCTAGCCTAATATTTTTGCAGACGAAGTTGTTTTACATTCTACTGTTAAATGTTGAATACAGGTAAACATTCATTAAAAACATATTGTGACTAAATAGATTAGGTTAAAACCTTTTAGGTATTTTAAAATTATTTTTGCATTTCTATTGTCATATGTTTTTAGATTAGCCTAGCGTTGAATAGTAAAGTTGCGCCGGCTAAGATCTAAGCCTAGGGCATTGGTAATCCCTTCTTGGTTTGAGTTAACTTACTTTTTTAAATCATTTAAAGCCAGTTGAAAAAAGTATTTCTATAATTGTTATATATTTACCAGGCATTGATTACTGTTATGCTAGGTTTTTGGATAGTTCATTTAAAAGATCAGCTGTTTGTATTTTATTGTTACTTTTGGATTAAAAACAGTTACATCAGTGTTCAATGTAAGAAATTATTTCTTTAATATATTTAAAGTATTTAGTTATATATTTGGTAATAATATTTAGTTCATATACAACAATTTGGCGACGAAGGTAAATTGTTTATACAATGACAGTTTTTATTGTTAAATAATATGGACAACTTTCAATCAAGCTTTGTTTACCTTTTACTTGCTTTGTTAATTTTCACAAATTCAATACATTACAAGTACTATACTATTTAAGTTTTACATTTTGTGAATTAGATAATCCAACTAAATCATGGCAGATGAAAACATAATTGCATTAACAAATGCTATTGCTAGTTTAGTCAACAAATTCGAAGCTGTTACAACAGCACAAGTATCTAACCTGAACGAGCAATCAAATGAAGACGCATTGTCTTTACCAAACCTGACATTCGAAGCTTTTGATGACTCCAAAGAATCTTTTAAATGCTATAAAGAAAGGCTGGAAAACTTTTTCATGTTAAAATTAAGTCATAAAACAGACAACATCAATGAAGTAAAAGCTCGAATTTTGATTAACTGCATAGGTCCTAAATATTACCAGCTACTTTCTAGTTTAACAGCTCCTGTTTTACCTTCAACCGAATCTTATCCCGAATTGATCGAGTTATTACAAAATCACTTATGCCCCACGCCTAATGTATATACGGAACAACACAAATTCTTTTGTCAAACTCAATCTTCTGGGGAATCTGTAGCAGATTTCGTAGCAGCCCTGCGTAATCTCACAATTACATACAACTTCACTTGTGAAAATATTAATTGTGGCAAATCAAATGCAAATCAGTTTTTGCGTGCTCAATTCATTCGAGGGTTAAGTGATTCGTACATAAGAGAAAAATTGTTACAAGAGAAGTCTCTTACTTTTGACAGGGCATGTGAAATTGCATTGGCTTTGGAAGCCTCTCAGCAAGGCAACAAAGAAATTTCGGCTTCTAATTTCTCAAATGAAGTTAATAAACTATCTAAACCAAATCAATCTATTTCTCTGAGCTCAAAGTATAGGGATAAAACACGATCCCGGTCTTCAACTGACTTACAAACTCTTGGCCTGGATGGGCTATGTCTCAGATGTGGATACAACAATCACTTAGCTAACGAATGTAAACGTAATAGATCATCACTTAAATCCAATTCTTGTGGGCGTTCTGGTCACGTGGCTAAAGTGTGTATGCAAACACTAATGGGAAAACAAAAACCCAGTAAACCTTACAAAACCAACGTTAGACATGTTGAGGGTAAGGAGCCAGAATGTTATGAAACTTCAGAAATGCATACGGACTATGTAAATGACGATCTTATAAATAAAGTAAAGTAAAGTGGTGTAAGTCAATATTAGTCGGTTTTGAGATAATTAAGGTTTTATTAGAACTATCATTGCAAATAGGAAAGATTTAAATACGGAAATATCTCTCCAAATCACTTTTACCAAAGGTTGAAGCTAGCTACTTGTTTGTTTACTTTGTCATTTATATGTGTTTATCTAATTTTTTTATATTTTTGAATTTAAAACTTTTGACTTACACCACTTTTCTTTAAAAATGTATGGGTGAAAACGTAATGAAAAAACATTAAACTTGAACAACTTGGTGTATTTTGCATACAAAAACTATGAAACAAATGTTTAAAGGTAAGAAACAACTTATTCTTCTTTATAATTATCAAGTCACCTCATCAGATTCAGATTCTGACTGCCTATCTATTAGAGGACTGTCATCAATAGTTATTATAATTTCGTCTGACTCAGTATTTAAACTGTTGAAAAATGCATGATTTACTGGTGGAATGTAGGGTAGCAAGTCTAACATGTCCCGTTTCTTTGCCGATGTCACTGGCCGCTGGCCAGGGTACAGTGGTTCTAACGGGATGTTCCCAAGATGGGCCACTCTTCTTCCTTTCTTTGCAGGGGTGATGTCAATAGCAAAGAACCCCATATCCTCATTAAGTGTTTCCTTATAGAAAATTTTGAATGGTTCTTCTTTTAAGTACCGGAGCCATTGTATTTTGTGCCATGATACTTTATCTCCCAAAGTGTTTTTTCTTCTTCTTGTGATGGCTTTTTCTAAATTGACTGTAGAGAGAATTTCTTTTCGCTCCATTACTTTAAGACAGAAGGGCTTTTTACGTTTGGATTTCACCATGGCATCATACCAATCTTGAGGAACATTCATCACTCTACCTTTAGAATACGTCTCAATGACCCCAAAATCGGCATCATTTGGTAAAAAAGAATGACCACTTGTCATGAACTTTTGGTCAATCACCTGTATGTGTGTGCTCTCATTTTGAAGGAAATTCATGCACATCAGTGCTACTTTTATGTTACGATTTTGCCCTCCGCAACTGTCACTAAACATAATTACATGGTCAGCATTTTCAGGAACTCTGTTACGAAAATGTTCAACTAGGCAAGATACAATTTCTTGTGATCCACGGGAGGCTACTGTTTCGTCCCAAGCGTACAAGTAGGCTGAACCACTAGACAGCTCATGACATCCTACATTATAAACATACATGTTCCGTTTATAATACGCAACAGAGCACGTCAGGGTTGGAAAAGCAAGAGCCTTTTGAAGATCAAAAGTTAAAGCATAAACCTTTGTGTCATCTTTTTTGCAATCTTCTTTAGCTTGCCGAAGTTTTTCTCTAGCAAGTTCGGCCTTGCGTAAATGTAACTCTTTGCAGGTTTCAAGATCCTGTTTCTTCTGTGGGTCCTCACAACAATTGATTTTTATTTTGAAACTGTCGCATTTCGTACAAGTATCTTTATGGGGTGCATGAAAATGTAAATTGTATTCAAAATTAAAAATATAACGGTACTTGGATTCAGAAACAGGATCTGTATTAATAGTGGCACAGTGGTCTTTGTATAATAACCTAATGTTAAGGAACTCAGACAGGTACTTTCTATCAGGGTTGTGAGCCCTCGTATAATGTGACTGGTATGCCGGAAAGCTGTCAATGTGATCTCTTACAATTTGTAAACGAGCTTCATCTACTTTGTTCACAGATGGTCGTTTTCCTCTTAAATCACTCCCAGGTTCACACCCATCTCGAATTTTCTTCAACGCCCTGAAACACCTCCCATCAGAAATTTTAAAAGTCTTTAAAAAGTACTGTTTACACACCTTAAGATGTTTATCTGCTAACTGCAAGTGGTAACTGATAGTTGAACTTTTCATGCCTCGACTTCCGTCTCTTACCCGATGTACCTTTGGTGTACTTTGTTTACATAGCCCACAAATGTATGCATTTTGTATTTGAAAACTTCCCATGCTGTAAAAATGATCAAACAGTTTCTTTCTCTGCTCTTCAATTACATTATCACTGCACTTCATTTTGCAATTACAATGTGGATTAGAGAATGTTTTCTCAGAAACCTGTTTACCCTTACCAGTAACATAGGCCTTACCACGGTTCCGCTTCATTTTACGTTGTTCCTTTTTATTAAGATTGTGTTTCCTTTTGCGTGTTCTCACAACCAAAGGTGCAGCATCGTTATTGATTCCATCCGAGTCTTCATTATGCACTTCGAGTTCATTAGCCACTTCAGCTTCATTGTCTGCAACAAAACCAAAAAGAATTAAAATAGGCCTAGCTAAAACATAACTAAAACATTGTCAATGATAAAATTGTGTATTGGTATAATTGGTGACTACGGGATGTAAAGGTAAATATTGTAATGAGAACGGACAGCCCAAATTGTAGTATATGTTGGCCTAGCGCATACTGTTATGAATGTATGTAAGTTAAGGTAGGCTTGTGCACACAAATTGCATTGTAGTATTGAATGTTTACATTCTAACATGGTCTTGGAACCTAATGGTGTTTTATAGTAGGCTAATGTACAGAATCAAACTGATAGTTTGGCAAAATATACTTATTCATAAAGCAACAGAACCATTCACAATTTTTAAGGTTATGTTTATTCTTACCTGATTCTTCTGTTGGTATATATTCAGATCCAGAATCCTGGAGGATTGAGATTTCAGACAAACTAGAATCACTACTCATTTTAGATAACTGTAAAAGTTAGTTATTTAAATAATTTAAATTAATGATTTACTCACATAAACACAGACCACGATCAAGAACAACTCTCAGAAAGCATGGCCAGGTCTCATGGAATAGTGAAGTAAGTCAACTCCTCTCATGGAGTAATGAAGTAAGTCAGACTCTGGTCAGACTTACACCACTTTGGTTTGTAACAATATCAGCTGTTTCATTTTCAGAATTTTTTTACTGTCTCATGAACAGATGTTACTGAGTAATATTGACTTACACCAGTGTTTCATATGATAAAATGAGCTTTCAAGAACCCAAAACAGCATTCAACTAAAATGTTTTAAAAGTTGACTTACACCACTTTTCCTCTCAACGGCTCAACTATCAATGTACATTAAAAACTAAAGAGTCTATTTTACCAGTGTTCTCTAAAGCCCGACCAGTACCATATGCGCTTAAAGAAAAAGTGGAGAAAGAACTTGATAGTTTAGAAGAACAGGGAGTGATAACAAAGGTACAACACTCAGAATGGGGCTCTCCCCTGGTTGTCGTTCCGAAGCCAAACGGAGATGTTAGACTATGCATCGATTTTAAGTTGACTCTAAATCCCCAACTAATAGATGCAAGGTACCCAATTCCTAGGATCGAGGAAATATTCAATAAAATGAAAGGAGGAAGATATTTCTGCACGCTTGACATACATAAGGCATATCTTCACTTACAAGTTGATGACAGCAGTAAAATACTTCAGACTTTTTCTTCTCATAAAGGGACCTATCAAATGAATCGTCTTGCATTTGGTGTCAAAACTGCTCCAAATGAATTCCAAAAGTTCATGGATGACGCAATCAGTGATCTGGAAGGTACAGCTGCCTATTTCGATGACATCATCATACAAGGATCGACAGTGAAAGAGTGCCGAGAAAGACTAATCAAATGTCTACAACGATTAAAAAGTTTGAATTTACACATAAACATTGAAAAATGTCAGTTTTTCAAACAGGAAATTAAGTACCTTGGACATGTTATCAGTTCCAAGGGATTACTCAAATCTCCAGACAAAATGAAAGCTATTGAAGAAGCTCCTCGTCCAACTAATGTTGAAGGATTGCGCAGTTTCCTTGGCCTCACTACATACTACTCGAAGTTCTTACCTGATGCGGAAACTATTCTTCAACCTTTGAATCAACTCTTGAGAAGAAATTCTAAGTTCAGCTGGACAGCACAGTGTGAATCTGCATTCAAAAGAATAAAGAAAGAAATCTCGAGTGAACGGGTTCTTATTCCCTACGACCCGAAATTACCCTTAACGCTAGCAACAGATGCAAGTCCTGTGGGCCTATCTGGAGTACTGTCGCACACTATTCATGGCGAAGAACATCCTATTGCTTTTATTTCTAGATCTCTATCAGCAGCGGAGAAAAGCTACTCTCAGCTAGATAAGGAGGCCACCGCAGTTTTCTGGTCGTTCAATAAATTCTACCAGTATTTGTTTGGTAGAAAATTTAAACTTATTGTAGACAACAAGCCCCTCCAAACAATCTTTAATCCGAGCAAAGCACTACCAGCGACAACAGCTTCACGTCTACTTCGTTATGCAACATTTTTATCTGGTTTTGATTACGTAGTGGAGCACAGAAGATCAGAAAATCATGGAAATGCAGATTATCTTTCGAGATCCCCATTGGCAATCAAACCTTCGCAGGATGACGATGAAACAGAAATGAACAAACAAACAATAAATATCATTTCAACCTCGACAATTACCCATGAACTTATTGTTCAGAAGACTGATGAAGATCAGCTACTATCTCAGTTGAAGTGGAATTTGATGTCTGGAAAGGAACGTAATAGTGAGTTTAACCTTCACAAAGGAGCAATCTTCAGAGGTCAGAGGGTTGTTATTCCTTCACAACTACAACCCCAAGTATTATCTCAACTTCATGAAACACATGTCGGTATTGTCAAGATGAAAGCCCTTGCTCGCAGGTTCTGCTATTGGAAGAATATCGACAGAGATATCGAAAGTACAGTGAACAGTTGCAAAGCTTGCTGTGACATCAAAACAAATCCAGTAAAAGCACCCTTACATGTTTGGGACGAACCTGTGAATAACTGGCAGCGAGTTCATTTGGACTATGCAAGACCATTCAAGGGATGTCACTTTTTGATTTTAGTGTATGCAAAATCAAAATGGCCTGAAGTAAAGATGAAGATGTCCTACCCAACAACAGCATCTACAATCGAAATGCTAAACGAAGTGTTTTCAAGAAATGGGCGACCTGAAATTCTTGTTAGCGATAACGCCACTGTTTTTACATCCTCAGACTTCAAAGACTTCTGTAACAGAAATGGTATACGACAACGTTTTATTGCTCCAGGCCACCCTAGTACGAATGGACAAGCTGAACGTTATGTCCAGACCATAAAGCAGAAGTTAAAAGCTATGGACAAAGAAAAGTTACCACTCTATCAGTCCTTGAATGCCATCTTGTTCAAGTATAGGGCAACTCCTTTAAACAATGGTAAAACTCCTTCTGAACAGTTTCTAGGACATAATATCAGAACTAAACTTGACTTACTGAAACCTAGAATCTCTGACAAGAACCAAGCCATACAACCACACTGTACTTCAAAATTAAACATGGGAGAAAGAGTACAAGTTCGAAATTATTCTCCCTCAGCAGCTTGGCTGTACGGAACTGTAGTGGAACAACTTGGTAGATTACATTATCTGGTTGATCTCGACAGAGGGTATACAGTAAAACGCCACATAGATCAAATAAGAAGATGTGAAGTAGAATGTCAACAAGATGAGATGATTCGGCGATCACCAATCCCAATGCCAATGCCTCAAATTTCAGGAACTAGAAATACCTTTCGGCAAATACCATTTACAGAACAAAATCAAAATAGAAGAGGAAATGTTATTCAAGACAGAAACTCAACATCTTCCATACCTTTATCTTTGGAGAATGAATAAAATATGAAAAATTCTACAAAAGAGTTAGCAGACAGACATGAACCATCTTCGACAGAACAAAGTTCAAATGATGGAAATTCACCTTCTACTCAACTACGACGGTCAACTCGATTAAGACGTCCAGTGGTCAGATTGAATTTATAAAAAAAAAAAAAAAATCATGAACTGTGTTATAAACCTTGATTTTTAACTTGTTATTTAAACATGGGAGAATTGTTATATATTTACCAGGCATTGATTACTGTTATGCTAGGTTTTTGGATAGTTCATTTAAAAGATCAGCTGTTTGTATTTTATTGTTATTTTTGGATTAAAAACAGTTACATCAGTGTTCAATGTAAGAAGTTATTTCTTTAATATATTTAAAGTATTTAGTTATATATTTGGTAATAATATTTAGTTCATATACAACAATAATATAGACTCCTATTTATTTTTCTAAAACAATACTTACAAAATAATTTCTCTTCAAATTTATCTGTAAAACAAAAACGTTATCAGAACGAACGGCACAAGATCTCAGCAGTCGTCTGAAGGATAAATATTTGTAACAGATTTGAATCTTCTATTTGCCAAAGTAGTTGCGTCACACTGCGTAGGTTATAGTTAATCTATGATTTAAATTATTTCCATATTTCCTAAGTTGCAACTATATTTTTGTCTCGTGTGTAATAAGAAACAATAGAGATATTTAAAGAATTTATATCGTCAGTGCTAAGACATTTGAAATATAATTGTAACGAATTTTTTTAAATTATTGTGCATAAATGTAAATAGGCCTGCTGCAGATCATAGGAGGCTCTAGAAAAAAATTCCTGGGGGGGGGGGCTAATTTAGTATTGGATTCACCGGGGGATGTGGGGGTAAGGAATAATGTAAAAAATCTATAATTAGACACCTGGAAATCACATTTTCCGCCATTCTAGCACTTAAAAACTTGACTAATCTAGGCTTATTAAAAAAAATCTATAATTTTAATACCCGCATTAAGTTACTGCACCTTTCTTAAAATTAAAAAACATACCAAGTTTAGCAGTACTGTATAGGATTACACTTAAATTTAAAGGTGGAAAGGAAAGACAAAAAATTATAACTCAAGAACAAATGTTTATTGTTATTTAAAAAAATGGTTACATATTAAATTAAAATATTTACTAGGCCTATTATTATGATCTTCCATTGAAATATTAATAGTCAAAGTATAATCCAAAGTGTCTATAACAAGTGCAGTTTTCTGTTCTTCATAGCGAACCTTTCAAAGTCCAGGCATGTTACCTACCCGAGATTAATTTAAATTTATAGACTTTATAATCAATCCACAGAGATATTATTGAACTTTTCAAATAGTCAAGAACATTTATAATTAAACTGAGCTTCAGCCGATGGCAAAATATTAATGAATCTACAATTTTAAAAGCTTTAACTACAAGGAAATATCTAAATTAAAATCTTTGTAAAACCCATGTATATCTAATGCTTATTTAAATAAATCAAATTTCTATTTATTGTATTCAATCAAGCCTATGTGTTTTAATTTCACTAGTAAATATCTTAGATATATTTATCATTACAATTTACATATTTATAATAGCAGTTCTATTATAAGGCAGTTGTAATTTCACATTCATATTGACTTTGCAATATTATGAACAAATGATATATAATAGTTGTACTGATTTTATAACTTTTTACATTAAACAAAGAAGCTAATACTTCTACAATAAATCTTCTTTTAATTTTACCTTCAATTTTTTTACTAGGTATTACTCCCTTTGTATCATTTATTATTATTTTAATAAAATGTGCAGCACATAAGTGTATATACACTTTTGGATCTTTATTATTTTGTACTATCTTCAAATCGTTCATGAATGTATAACTATACTGAAGATACTCTAACACTGTTTGTTTATTCCAAGCAAGTAACACAGCATTAATTATAGCAAAACTAAAATCAGTAACTACATGCCTGATTAGCGGCCACTTTTTTTTTACACTTAAGCCAATACTTATATTGTAATAACCATGATGAAATTGTAACGGCATCATGTTTACAGCTTACAAATTCAATTAAAGGTATCACTTTGCCTTTATATTCGAAGCAACCACAATAGTATAAAACTCTTTTTATACATGATTCTAATGATTTAATTACTGAACCAGTACCATCAATGTGCAAGGTTAAGCCTTTGCTGTAATTACATTCTTTACTTGCAATCATGGCTAAATCTAGTTGTTGTAAACTATAAATCATAACATTTAGT
>JAGFPH010013292.1:6418-26978 GCA_018207615.1 Philaenus spumarius
TTATTAGTTTATAAAATGCAGTAAACCCTAAAAGTGAGATAACATCGACCAATATCTGGTGTGAACAGGGTGGCTCAGTCGGTAGAGCATTATGGTAATGGTCCCGGGTTCGAATCCCGATCTTGGTAAATGTTTCTTCACTTGTAATTTAGTTAAATTAACAATAGCTGGGGAACGGTGTAAGCAGAAAAATTATTAAAAAAATAATTCAGTTTGTTTGTCACAGCAGATTTTTTTCAGGGACAAATAGAGAAATCACAGTGAAATTTGGTTTAGTTATAATAAAGCTCGAGCTTGGTATCAAAGTAATGGACAATCAAAGTTCTGGAAAATGATATTGTTATATTATAACACCAAAGCAGGTCAATAATTTGTTAATATTAGGAATAAGTAGGTTGTATGTTATTTTCCAGAACTTTGATTGTCTATTAACGTAGAACCCGTCTTAACCGGTCTGGTCGGGACCGAGACTCTGGCCGGTAACCTGTTTGGCTGGTTGACCCGAGGTTCCCGTAAAAAATATATTTTTGTTCAAAAATAACCTACATATTTCATAAATAAATAATTCGACCACCCAGCTGGACCGCTGACGTGAGTTGAGCAAATTTCCAAAATCAAGTTTATAGGCCTATGTTTTAGAGTTTCAACCAACAATTTGGGAAATAGGTCTACTCAAGAAGGCGTTGAACAGCTGTCTGTGTGTACGCAATATATTAGTAGAATTTGTTTGCGCCTAGTGGCCTCGCGAGTTTGCACACTTGGCTTCGAACCGGGTACTTTTATGGTATTTTACGTTTTGATCGATTTTGGGGGAACCAAGCGAGCTATAAGGTCGCGTAAAAAAACAAAATGTGCAGAATAACACCCTACATTTATATTTTTAGAAAAAACTCTAAAAAAATTTAATTTTCGTAGCCAAAATAAAAAAAAAATAGTTACTTCCGGTCAAAAAACGTACTTCCGGTTGTTGGATTTTTTTGGCTAACGAACTCGTCCGAGCGACGTAGACAACCAACACGTGTACCAAATTTGAACCAAATCGGACTTAAAATACGGCCGCTAGAGTGCGAACACATATGTATATATATATGAATTTTTTTGAACCCCCAAAACGTGTTCTGGGGACCATGATCGGTGCTCATTTGCTACTCCCGACCTTGGGTCTCACCATAAGGGCCACTGCAATAGCTCATTTTTCCTATGGAAATTCGCTAACAAGCAAATAAGACGTGATTGCATCCCATTTTGTTGTATGTACCACACCAACAAACACCAACAAATAAAACATTTTAAACTTTGAAAACTGAATTTACATATACCGTATCAAAAAAATCAGTTATTTTTTCTGTTCTTTAACATTCAAAGATGTTTAATGCCAAGTCTCTCCAATTTCATAAGTTAATCACGTCTATTGCCGTTGAATCTTTTTGCTGCTCAACGTATTATGTATGTAACAACATCCTGTATGCTGTGTAACAACATGTATGTATGTAACAACATTATGCATGGTGGGCAACATCCTGTACCAAAGACCAATAAGACTTGATTTATTAAATTTTATTTATTTGTTGCCCCTAAACTTTTCAATAATATGCCAGAATATATTCAAAAATGTAAAAATTGTAAAACCTTTCTAAAGCTTTTGAGGCGATGGCTATACGATTTAGATGATATAAATAGCATTTTAAAAATTGTAATTTAAAAAACTTAATGAACATGTGAACTCTGTTTTAGGACTGTTGTGTGTGAATGTATGTGTGGCTGTGTTTATTTTTGTGCGTGTGTATTGCGTTGAATTTTCTAGTATAATATATGTTAAAGTGTTTTTAGTATTACTTCTGTGTATTTTCTTAGTAACCTTTGTTTTCAATTTAGACTCCACACTTTGTGCTAATTTTTGTTTTTTGTATTCTTATTTTGTTAAAGTATGTTATGTTATAAGTTTTCACCACCCTTTGTTTTTTATTCGAAGTCTGCTAAGTATCATTTAAGTTCTTTTTTTTCTTAATGAGGGTAGCTTCTAAACAGGCTTTTTAAAGCCTAAATGAAGTGCCTACATTTTCCTTGTACCAGAAGGGTAATTTTATGATTTCTTTCATTGTTTGTTTAAGTTTATAATATTGTTGAAATTATTGTATAATAGTATTTAAGTTCAATTTGAATTATTTTAAGTTAATAAGTTGTTTAATAATTGTTTAAAGTTACATATTATTATTTAGTTTTATTATAACTAACAGTTAATAGTGTTACCAATTCTTTTCGAAAATAATGAATAAAAAAAAATGTAACATATGTTAACAAATAATTTTGCTCCCACGAAATTCAGTAAAGGTTCCGACAAAGCAACAGACGAAGAAAAAGAAACAAAGGATGCCGTTTTTTCAATTGATTCTAAGAAAAAATACAGTTGCCGCGGAAGCAAGAGGGGAATCAAACTCACGCTCCCCCTCCCCTGTTCTGTCTGCTGCGACACTAACACACATTGCACGTAGCTAATGTTGCGTCACCCAGCTTTATTTTCCAAGAAATGTCCGTTGTACAATCAATGTTTGACACTTCGGCCAGTTACAGTAATATAATCTGGTAAAGAAAAAAACTCTGTTGTTACATGGGATAGGCCGGTTGATCCGAGGCCGATTAAGAGGGGGTTCTACTGTACTTTGAAACGAAGCAAGATATCAGGCTCTAGTTTACGCCATTGTGTTTCTATTTTAATAAGCTTTTCAATGGTGTATTACATGACCTACCTTTAGATTTAAAATTGTTAACTCTTACCCCTTCCCCCCCATAAGGCCTCCAAATTCATATAGGGTTATGATAAGTCAAACAATTTGTTCTGTTATGCAATACAAGACAGTACAAAGTTTTGTTAACTTATTTCCAGTAACAAAAATAAATGAGGGAGTTAAAAGGACTTTATGAACACCCTATATATGTTTGGACTAAAATAAACTTAGTTTAAGATAAAAATATAAATTTAAGGTTCTTTCTCAGCCAACATAATATACTAAAATGTTTTAAATTGTTATAAACACAATCCCCAATGTTAACAAATAATAAATTAATAATGGCATTACTTTACACATTTTAAGTTACACATCTTTATAGAATGATATAGAAGAAGGTAAGATACAAATCTCAAATGCTTACCTTGTGTAAATAATTTCTTAGGGCTAAAACTGTTTTGTTTCTTAGATGGTGAAGGACTCTTTGATAGGCTTTTAACATTAAGATGGTTCTTCGGTTGAGTGGGTGTAGCTGTACATTCTCGCTTCGGTGGACTGCCCACTACATCTAGAAAAATTTAATGTTAATTTACAGTAGGAATAATATGTTGTTTCCTAATAAAAATACACGAGTTTTTAATGTTTGACTTAGTAGAAAATAGATTTTATTTTATAAAACAAAATAAAATGCTTGGAAATTATAAACAAAAGAAAAATATTGAAGATAGGTCGTTTTTCTAGCACAATTGTCAATAAACTTAATTTTACATGTCACATTAGATTTCAAAGAATGGAAGGGGTGATTTTCTTAAATCATGTTACAAAAATGTATCCTTACACTGGTACTGGCAGGCCCATTTTAATCTGTATTTTGCATGTTTTTGCCTGCCCAGAATTTTGTCAGAAAATGTTATAGAATATACCTACATACTCTTAGAATATATATAAACTCGCACATAATATATTTGAATGTTTTAATAAAACTAACAAAAACTCAAAATCTGAACATAAAAGTCCCATAGTGAAAATATGTTATTTTTTAAATAAATTTTTCAATACACCCAAAATTAGTTACTTTTTATTTAGTTTTTGACAATATATAGCTGTATAGAACTTTTGTTAGAAAATTGTAGTGTCTTTAAAATGTTGAAAACTGTGTAGTATATGTTATTGTAAAATACCACTAAAACTATCTTGCTGTAAAAATAACTATAACTAAAAATGTTATCTGCCTGTAAAACTAAGATAATTCTTATGCAACTCTATTTTATTTCTTATCTAAAATCCCTATAGATCCTAAAATCAACTAAGTACTTTATAATAATACTAACTATAATACATCTATACATAGGCGTGTCCAGGACTTCAGTAGTGATGGTGCTAAAAATAGCTTTCTGTGGGCATAGGGTTTGAAGTACCATGCGCAAAAATACGAGGATCCGGGAAATATTTGAAAATTATTGCCTAAACATTTTTTTATACTATCTGGCAGCCATATAAATTATTTTTCTTTATTCATTATTTAGTTTGGATAATGAATGTAAAGAACTGTGTTTTTTAGAATTTTTATTTACAAAGAAGGCCTACAATATTGGTAGGAACACAGAAGTGTTAGTTTTATCAATGTGTATTGTAAAAAAATCTATATAAACAAGGTTAAAGTTTATTATTTTGTACTTGATAAAGTCAAAGTCAAGACCAAAGTGATACACATCATTTGAACATGAAGTATTGCAAGATGGTGTTTCACGTAACTTTATAAAGTCATCCGACGATCGAATGCAACACTGTTCTTGAAGTTGTCAATTATATCACATGTTCTTGCGTTCGTAGCCAGTTCTTGTTCCACAAACGGAATCATCAGGTTTTCTAAACGGTCTTGACGCATTGTAGATCTGCGTTTGGATTTCATGACGCTCAGTTTAGAGAAGACTCTTCCATTTGTGCAGGTGGTTACAGGCATTGTACAAAATGTATTAACAACAGCACTAAAGTGTTCATAGGTTGAGCCTCGTTGGAACTGCGACAACCATTCTATCCATTCCGGAACACTTTTAGTATCAGTTTTCCCATGCTTCTTTGATTTCAACAGCTTAAATTCTGCCTCTAGTTTTGCAGAATTGACGCATGTACACACCGGACGCCTATGCCTGACTGAGGTCATCAGTTGCACTGAGTACTAAACATAAACAGTCACCAGCAGTCCGTCGCGGCGGTACCAGCATCGCAAGTTACTAGCGCTGAGTAAGGCCTGCGGCAACAACGGCAACTACACTTATACACTACGGGTGTAGCTGCTTCACAAATCACAATGTAAACGCCGATGGCACATTTTGTATTGCGGAAAATGCTTTAGGAAATTAAAGTTAATTAGAACAATATATAAAGTGGCTTTTAAATAGTGTTTCTACGTTCTACGTAAAAAGCACATTCTGCACAGACCTAATCTCAATCTAGTGGTGGTGCCACGGCTGGACACGCCTATGCATCTATACATATAAATAAAAGTGAAATATCTGTGATTTTAAAATATCAGCTTTATTCTAAACTTATATAGTTATTCACACATAACCAAAACTTAAACACACATTTATAAATTTAATGTCTGTCTGTCCGTTTGTTTGTTTGTACGGGCTAATCTCCGGAATGGTTGAACGATTTTGACGGAACTTTCATTAACATGTAGAGGACTTTTCAGAGGATAGTTTATGCTCCATTTTATTCCAAAAATATTTAATACTCTTTTTAAAAAATTGAAAAATTATTGACAAAATTAGGGATTTTGTATTTCGCATTGACATCACCATATGTCACCGCAGAGGTTGGCGAGCAATTAAGAGCAGAGCCCCTAGTCTATAAATAAAAAAAAGAGACAATAATTACACAATAAAAAACATTAGCTCCAACAACATAACTAAACAAAAATACAATATTAAACGTAACGCCCAGCGTATGTTTAGTTATTTATGTATGTCAAGTCTGTTGTTTGTTCTTTTAAATACATGAATTAGCAATGGATGGTTAAGGTCTTCCGAAACCGGTCATCACGTATTCAACATTATAGTCGACGAAATCTAAGTTATGTAACCTAAATTAAGTTATAACTTCCAAGGAAGGAAACTGCTTCAAGTTACATTAAATTTGTAGTATTTTGCAAAACTATTCAGCTCCTCATGGTACGGTTAAGAAATTTCGGATAAATGATTTTTTGGAAATTTATCCAACCAGAATCTGTTCTAGTCAGAAGTTTGTGTATACATCTGTTTTACATCATAGATATATTTTTTGTACAAATGTATGCAATCTATGTTTACAGGTTTTACCCAGTTTTTTTGTGTGTTTATGTGCAAAAATATATATGTTTGGACTAAAATAAAATTATTTTAAGATAAATGTAAGGTACTTCATCTTTACAGAATTGTAGAAGGTAGGATACAAATCTCAAATGCTTACCTTGTGCAAATAATTTCTTAGGGCTAAAACTGTTTTGTTTCTTAGATGGTGAAGGATTCTTTGATAGGCTTTTAACAGTAAGATGGTTCATCAGTTGAGTGGGTGTAGCTGTACATTCTCGCTTCGGTGGACTGCCCCCTACATCTAGAAAAATATAATGTTAGTTTACAGAAGGACTAATATGTTTCCTAATAAAAATATTATACTTGACTGGGCACAAAAACATTTTATTTTATGAAACAAAGTAAAATTCTTGGAAAATATAAACAAAATTTTAACAAAACAACAATATTCAAACTAGGTCGTTTCTCTAGCACAATTGCTAATAAACTTAATTGTAAATGTCACATTTAGATTTTAAAGAATAGAAGGGAAGATCTGCTAAAACGTAGGGCTTAAATCATCGTATTCTAATCCTGGTACTGGCAAGCTCATTTTATCTGTATTTTGCTTGTTTTTGTCTGCCCACCATTTTGTTCAGAAAATATCATAGAATATACCTAGCCTATATACTTTTAAAATATATAGTATATAATATTTTTGAATGTTTTAATGTTACAAAAACTCAAAACCTGAACATAAAAGTGTATGGACAAAGCCGCGGATACAGCTCTGAGTAATCAAATATTTGTTTATCTTCTTAGAAATTATTCAAGATTAAATTTAGAAGTGTGAATTATTAATGCTCTATTATAATACATTTTACAAATAACATTCTTCTTTATTTTCCCCTGAAAATAATTTGCCTCCTTTGAGAATCAAATCCGGCACATTAGGTAAGAACAATGATCACTAACCCGAAATATGGAAGTAAGAATATGACTTGCCATTATTAGTATGTGGACTTAAAATTAATATTTAAATTTAAGTGTTACTTTAAGAGCTAATAACACTAATATTGTACTAGTTTATATTACTATATATATGGCACAATACATCATGCAACTATTTTAATACTTTACATCACCCTGTACTTAAACTTAGAAAACCAACTGAATTAATTCAGGCACTATTCTAGCTTGTTTCAAACAATTTTACATACCTTTATTTTTGTTTGGTGAATTAAATATCCTTTTACCTAGGAAATGGGAAATGATCAATTCATCCTCTGAATCACTTTCATCTACTTTGATTATACTTTTCTTCGGAGATTTGGGTGTGGTTTTAATGCAATTTTCTTTTCCTCCAGTACGAAGCGAAAACCTTTTCTTTTCTGGAAACTGGATTTTTGTTTGAATTTTTGAACTCATTTTTAAATCTTTGCGCCTTTAAATGCTGCAATTAATTACAATGAAATTTTAGTAAAACTAAATTAATAATACAAAATAAACCACTAACTTAGGCCTACTACACAAAATATATATTATGTGATTAAAAAAAGTAGGTAACTTATTTAATTATAACCCATGTCCAGCTGGCTATGATAAAACCAAAAAGAGTTACTAACGTTGTTTTGAAAAATTAAGACAATTTCACTTAATTCAGAACTATATTTAATTTATTTCAACCCACATCAACAAGATAATTATTGATAAACGGATATCTACCTATAGCAATTTAAGAGACTTAACCTGATTTGACAAATGAACTATAATTTTGTATGAACTTTATTTATTTATTTTATTACTTAAATCAAAGGATTGAAATGGAACAACTACCCTTTAAAACTAAATAATAATCTACTTACTTTTTCTATATTCTCAAAAACTACTCAACTAATTTTACTAAAATTTCACAATTTACTCATATTAGTACGGTACCAGGATTTTTTCGGAGAATATTGTCACTACAAACAAAACAATTTAAATGAGAGCTATACCTACCTACATAATCAAAATAATTGCACTAAATTCCAACAAACTATAAACCTAAAATTATTTAATCCTATTACTTTAAATGAGCAATTCTTGTATAGATCTTTGTATCTGTCATGGATCTCGAAAACGGTTCTAACGAATTCACAGAAATTTTGTATTCAGGTGTAGTTTTGATTTTTACGTACACTCATAAAAAATATAGTTGTATTTCGTGTAAAAACGCAATTTTTTAGAAAATCTACTGTAATTTAAAAGTTGAAAAATTTTAACAAAGCGTCTTAAGGGTTGCCATGTTGGTTACAAAATAACAACGAAATAGTAAATAAAGCGATCAAAACAGCTGTTTATAAACAAGCCAATTTATACTATTTTAGCACTTTGGAAATAGAGTGGAATGGAACTGAGATTGAGTTCTAACCAAAATATAAGCTGTTCATTGGATAGCTTTTAATTACTGTTAAAAAACAAGCTAATTTATACTGTTTTAGCATGTGGGAATTGGAATAAATTGGGCCTGATTTAACAATTTATTTTGTGAAAAAAAGGTAAACTTGGTAAAGATGGATAAATTCTAATAGTCAATTTTGTAATATAGGCTTGGATCATTTCTGAAACATAGTATTGAGGTTATGTTAATCCTGCAATAATTTTTACTATATTTAGGCCTGGTTTCAAAATTTTAGTTGACAGAAGATAGTATAACTAGGACTAAAATCGTAACATGAAAGCCTCTCGCGTTTCTAAAGCATGTATTGAGGTTATAATTAATCTTGTAATTACTGTTAATATATTTAAGCCTGGTTTCATAATTTTACAAACCTATGTACAAACGAGCTAAAGATTAACGAGATTCTTTAGCGAATTTTCATCTGAAGCAGCCATCTGAGGCGGGGTTGGGACGTGAAGCGTCCAGGTGCAGAGCCACTAGTATTATTCTTAATTGATATAAAAAAACATTTGCAATTCGATTACTTAAGTCAAAGGGATGAAATGGGATAACCATCCTTAAAGTTAAATCAAGCAATAGCGAAGCACTGCCAGGTCCATTGGCAGGCTATAAATGTATTTTTGAAAAGTTAGCATAGCAAAAACGAATGCATAAATATACTGTCGGCCAAACGAAAGCTGGCACTTGGCCGCTAGGTAGAAACCCTATATTCGTCGCTCTGAAAACATCAACCACTACCAACAACCGCTTCCGTGGAGCGAGAGAAAAAAAAACGGTGGATAAAGCTTGGCCAATACTCAAACGCTCCTTGTAATTGATTTCTTTAATTTAATAATTATTACTATTCAAAAAACCTATATAATTGTACTTGTTCATATAATTTAGCTAGTTTATGCTGATCACATTATTTATTATTACGTAGGTAGCAACTTAAAACAGTTGAAAGAAATATAAATCTCATACAATCGTACAAAAAATAATCCGTTATTGGTTTCTGCCGTTTTCTACTTTTATTTGGCATCAAAAAGGCTTTTGGCTCACCGCTGTGCTTTCTTTAACGGAATGTTTGGAATCCCAGTGACACTCTCTTCTTTCATGAACTTGCACACGTTACTAAGTTAACAATTTCCAATTTACAACTCTCAATAAAAATAAATGTCTAATCTCTTAAATAACTGTAGAAAGTAATAATAACATTTACAACGCCTGTCTTACGCACGACGTGTGCCGGACGTGCGAGGGTCAATGTATTCCGAAAGTATTTACCTGCACCTCCACCCTCCCCTCGCCATAAGTCCATCGCCTCAGCTCGCCAAGCACAAGTGCCAGCTTACGTTCGGCTGACTGTACATTATTAAGAGATTCAAGCAAAGCGAGATTACCATTATAGTCATAGGAATTATAAACAGAATTCAATCAAAATTTTTAATATATCGTTTGAATATATTTGTGATAAGTTAGCATAGCGAAAAACTAATGTGTCTACGTTTCATAAACACGATCTAAGCGAGGTTGGCTTAGTCAGGGGTACAATAAACAGATAAATAAAAATGTATTTTTATATCGTCTGAATGTATAAGGCTATATATAACACAATAAAAATTACTTTTATATATTGTTTGTAATTTGTGACAAGTTATCATAGTGACAAACAAATCCATATGCGTCACAAGAAGGAGATGCAATCGAAGTAGATAAGGGTAGGTTTGAATTGTAGGCCTATATTTAAATTTATACAATTTTTAAAATAGCCTAAGGTAAGACATTTTTTATAAATACTCAATTGAACATAACAACTATGTTTAGGAACATTTTTAAAGTATAAATAGGTTCCCTTTCTCCTTTTTAGTAACTGTCTCTATATTGCAATCACTATTTATATAGCATATAAGTAAAATACATTTTTCGAGTGGGTTAATATTAATTGCAAACTCTCTAATAATTATTTCTAGTTGTACTTTTAAGATAGGTACATAAACCTCCGAAAATTATAGAAAAGATAATAACTCAGTATTTTTCATAAAAGAAATACAAGATTACTCTAGGCCGATAATAGTAATGCATTTTATAACTTCTAGGATCAAAACATATTTGACTTTTTTTTAAATTAAGTAAATAGGACTCTGTTTCACCAACTTATGGAAAGTAGAAACTACAAAAGTGGTTACAGTTCACTCTTGCATGTAATAAAAAAGCCTACATATTTCGGCTTTGTTACAGTATTCATCCTCTTATGACAACCTAACAAAATCCAATTCATATACATATACTAGCTGACCCGTACGGCGTTGCCCGTGGTGGTTGGTATTTTCAGTCTTTTTAACGTAATTGTATTCTTTTTAAGTGTTCAGTCAGTGAGTGGTATTTGGCTTTTATATATATAGATCTTAAATAATAAAAGCACTATTGTCATAATAATAAAAAATCTGAAATTATGATTTTAGTAACTTTGATCAACCCAAACCCCTCCTAAAATTTCTAAATTTTTCATACCCTTTCTTAGTGAGCACCTATGGCCCTAGAGAAAGCTACATACCAAACTTCATTCCAATCCGTTGGGTAGTTTTGAAGAAATCGTGATTTAATAACTTTAATCACCCCAAACCCCCCCTAAAATTTCGAATTTTTTTAAACCCTTTCTTAGCGAGCACCTATGACAATAGAGGAAGCTACGTACCAAATTTCATTCCAATGATGATACCACTTCTTAAATTTCTAAAAGTTGACATTTTAGGATGGAGGCCCTATAGGCCTACCGTAATTTCGTCAACATTTATTTTTGTTTATAGAGGTGAAAATACAAAAGATTTTCTAAAAATAAAATTTAATAAAATAAAAATAAAATATTGATCACCGTAACTGGCGTAAATGTACATCATGCCAACCTGCTGATATCTTTACAAACAACGACTTAAGTACTACTAACTTAATACTGTCACTAGAGACTAAAGTAAATACTTCAGGTTACTTTTTTTTAGGTACAAGATGGCAAGGTGCTGTGTTGTAAACTGTACTCCATCATAACAAAATAATATTATGAGTATCATTTACAATTCGTCTCTTTGCGTTACTGCGCAGAGGTGCAAATATAAGTATAAGAAAACACTCTAGAACGTATTTGTAATGTTTAATTCTATTACTAAACAGCAAATATAATTTTATTAAATTTAATGGAACAAATTATTAAAAAAAAAAACGCCTTAAATATAAACTTATTTCACAGTATGTTAAAATATAAGAATGAATGACTTCCTATCAGTTGAATGTTTTCAGAAAACACAACTCCTTGGTTAGGTTACTGACTGAAGGACAAACTGAGTACATGTGTGCAGTCCACCTAGCAAATAACTTAAACGATATCGCAGTAATAGTATATAAGATCCTCGTGCTGTGTGAATATGTTGAGTGGTTAAATCTACTGTGTCTAAGTATAATTGTTAATTTGTAGTTTTTTAACATGCATTACATATGTATGCAGCAAAATTTTCCATTACGAACCTATCCGATTTAGCAATAAAGTGCCAGCATATACGCAAGAAAATGCTCTAATACGTAACTGAAATGGTCAATTCTATTTTTCTAAACCTTAAATAAATGAAAAGAGAAAATATGATTAACAAAATTTAAAGTAGGCTAATTAATTATGAACAGAACATAAAACACTAAACATAAACTCAATTCATAAAGATCGGGCAAAAATTAGTTGTATCTTTTCAATGATATCGGACTGCGCATACGAAAGTAAACACGATTCCAGGACTAAGCTATTCCTACAACTTAACATCACTTTATAAAATATGTATATAACAAAACAGGAACACACACAATTTTCACTTTATAAAATTCTGTGATACACACATAATGGCATTAAGTTTACTATTCGACCCCAGCCTAATATTTTTGTGGACAACAACGTTGTTTTACATTCTACTGTTAAATGTTGAATACAGATAGACATACTGTGACTAAATACTATAGGTTAGAACCTTTAGGGTTTTTTTTTATTATTCTTGCATTTACTGTATTTCGAATAGTAAACTTGCGCCCACACATAATACTTAATGTTCACCGTACTTTACATCAAACTACGGATATTCATGCATTGAATCAATCCTATGAGTACAACAATAGATAAAAAAAGCAAAAAGTTCTAACTTATAGTCTTTAGTCGCAGTATGTTTAGGCCTACCTGTAGCTATTCAATATTAGAATGTATTTACAGTAAAAACCACGAAAGAATATTGTTGAGGGACGGGCGTGTGTACACCGAAACCTTGAACGCTCCAATCACCTTAGTGCGACATTGTCACGTTATTCCACACTTCTAACTGAACGCGGCTGACTCATCGCATTTATAATTCTTTAAACTGTGCGCTCAAGCCTCGAGCGGTAAATACCAGGAGTGTTCGAGGCTAGTAGATATTGGCAGCACTACTCTATTTCCTAAGGTATGTTATAACACTGTAAAATATTTTATAAAATATGTTTTATAAAAGATGGTATCCATCTATAATAAAAGATTTGAAGAGTGATTCTTTTATAAAACATTTTGGACTTGTATTACACTACGTTAAAGATCTATGTCAAAGAAGGTGCTTTTCATTGATGGACTTGTATTACACTACGTTAAAGATCTATGTCAAAGAAAGTGCTTTTCATTGATGAACATAACTACAGAATTGTTTATTTTGGCTTTTTCAAATTTGTTTGGTGACCAAATTAAAATGGATGATAAAAAATTCTATTCTTGTGCAACTACACTGAGTTATTATCACTTCTTTTGAAAGTAAAAATTGGCTTCTAAGTCCATTTATTTTATTTTTTATGTCTTGAACTGAACAACCAGGTTTCTCGATGTTTATAGAATCTGCAATGTTTTGATAAAGTTATTGTCTTTTGTTTCTATTTTTATAGAAATATTGAATTTGTCGCCATAGTGCTGTTCAACCTTTGTGAATCTATTTTTATACTCTGCATGTTTTGGGTTGTACAAATTTTCATGTAGGCCTAATTCATATTCGGAAATTAACATTATTGTTGTATTTACAATCCAAGTGAACTTTGTAGCCATTTCATTATTTAACTCAATAACTAAAATTCAGTACCTCATTAACTTTTATAAAAGGTAATGCCAACCTGTTAATTTTTTTTTTTTTTTTGGTTTAACGTCCTGCTGTTTTGCACTTAAGGCTAATGAAGACGGGACATACAGTTTTACGTGGAATCCGAACCACAGCCAACGATGTCTGTTAAGAAACCATTTAGAAAATTATTCGGGGTCAATGGGAATTGAACCCGGAACTTTTCCATTGATGGTTGCCATGACGATTGATAAAACATTGACGCTTTAACAACCACGGCCACCGTGGCTCTCCAACCTGTTAAATTTTATAAAAGAAATGTTATAAAAGAAATATATTATTATAAAAAGATGGCCTATTACACTATCATAAAAAAAAGGTTGTCATCTGCAAACATATCAGCTGAGAGTTGTAAAGTAAATTTACACCATAAATGCAAATCTTTTTAATAGATTCAACAATGCCTCATAAATAGGCAAAATGATCCTCACCTCTTGAGAAGATAATCAAAATAGGACTATGAGCAGCATTTCTAGAAAGTACATGAATCTAAATAATAATATAATCTAACTTACCTTACTACGTAGGATAAACTTACAAATACACTCAGTTGAACATATTTTTGTGAAATCTTATTGAATAAACTCAATTAATTTTCTTTACAGAATAGCAAAATAACAGTGCTCATAAATCTTATTTAAATCTGAACTAGATTAACAGTTTTGCAAATACAATGTTATTATTAATAAGATTAAATACACCTGAAAGTAGCCTGCAATATTGCTAAATGTACTGGGTTAGATCAAAATAAATGTAGGCCTACTACAAAGTAAAACAAGAAGGGGAAACAATTTGCAAACATAACATTTTTATTAAGTGTTACGCTAACTAAGCAGTACCAAAATGATACCATAAATCAGGATTTACTTGGCAAAAATTAGGCCATAGGTTAGATTAAAAAATAAGATTTACAAGTTGACTAATAGGGGCAATAATACATTCCCTGGAGATTATTTACAGTTGTAGATAATATTCTAAAATATGTGTACACTCACTTAATTGTATTCTTCAATAATACATTAAATTCACTACAAATTATATGTTTTTATAGTAGATGTCACCTCTCCTTTTCCTGGCTAAATTCTGACGTTGATGTTGCAGTCAGTGCAGAAAGTAGTTGTCAGCCATCGACGGTCGACGCGTTCGCCTTGGCGGGATTTTATGTAAGGCGCGAAAAAACATATGATCACAGCCCCCACGATTATTGACTTTATTCAATGAAACCAGTATAAAATACGTATTTATTTATCATCTTTGATTAAGATACAATTTAGAGGCAAATTGATGGTTAGTCTGTAAGACTAGTTTTAATGTATAATTTGAAATGAAATAAATATATCTAAAAAAAAATCTTTGATTAAAATCTTTTAGATCTGCTACCTATTATATTCAACTTAAGTGTTTAAAAATGGCAGATATAATAAAATTGATGGAACGGATTAGTCCATACAAGATATAATTAATAAGTACCTGGGCGACCTAGCATCCCTCAGTATTTTTTTTTTTAAATTGTTTTTTTTAGGAAAATTTATGTAAATAAGATCACATCTATACTAATATTATAAAGAGGTAATCTATGTCTATAGAGGCATGTCAGTCTTATATGCCGATGACACAACATTAATGTGTTCTCATGAAGATTGTGTTGTGACAAATGCTTTACTATAATAGCAGAGGTTCTCCTTTGCTGCAAAAATATAGTAATTCAATGGGTTCCGGGTCATTTGGGAATTAAAAACAATGAACACGTAGACAATCTAGCTCGTCAAGCCACACAACAAAATAATATATGCCAAGATTTTATTGTACCAGTAAATGACTATATTGCACATTTGAAAAAAATACAAATTGATAAATTAAAGAAGATAAATAATGAAACTGGTAAAGGTTTTTGGTATAACAGTATACAAGAGACTCCTTATGATTTTAATAGCACACCATGGTTCAAACATTGCAAATTTAACAGGTCGGACATTATAACTATTTGCAGACTTAGGCGGGTTACACACTGGTGTCGTAGACATGATGTCTACGACAAATCTCGTGTCCGAGGCATCTCGCACGTGAAACCAACCTGTGTTGTTAAATCAGAGCTTACGCACTGCTTGCGACAGATGTTCGAAGCATCATCTGTGTATCGGACAGGTGTCGCACGGAACCGGTTTGCCGGTGTTTGGTAAGACATGTCGCGCGAGACATCACCCCGCGCATGCGCCCCAATTTAGATTTACATGCCAAATTATATCTCAAACGGGATACATTTATTTACTTAATTGCTGTGCCTTCTGAGGATTAAACACTATATTTGGATTTACAAATTATTGTTTAAAAATTACTATACGATTTTTTTTAAGTTCGAAAAAGCATTTGTTAAGAAATACATACCTTAAGAATACTTTGAGCCGTTCTTCAATATGTATGGACTGACGAAAGTTGCTCTCACCCACAGTACAGTGGTTTCTTACTAAATCACAAAGTTTGTTGAAAGTACCTTGTTCCATCCTATGAAAGTTTTTGAACTTATCTGGATGATCGTTTAGCTGTTGAGTGGTTACAAACTGGCTTGAACTCTCAACATTGGCAGTCCAGTAGGGGTGGGTCCAATATCGACGGGGTGTGTAAAACCTACGCCGACGACGTCTTCGACTCACAACTCCAAGTAATAACATCACTTCATCCTCCTCGGATGACATTTTGCACTCGACTGACAACAACAACCGACAAATATGGTCATGTGACAAACGACAGAGAAAAGTACAAAAGACATGCATGTCTCATGAAATTTGATCAGACACGACACGTGTCTTAAGACACGTGTCTTACGACACCAGTGTGTAACCCGCCTTAGATTAGGCCACGCAATAACAAACAGCAGATTATTTCAAATTAAACAATATTTCACCCCTATTTGCTTGAGATGCACAACAAACAGAAATGAGACGTTACAGCATATAATTTTTGACTGTCCAGCGTATGAAACATATCGAAATGACTTATACAACAAACTTAAGGAGGAAAATTTTAAACCTCCTTTCTTACTAAATAATATTCTTAAAAGCAATAAAATGGGAATAATTTTAAAAATATCAAAAACACTTAAATCAGCAAAAAGAGAAATATAAATAAATCACAATACATAAATATATTAATAATAAATAATAATCTAACTTTATAATTAACTGACAAAAACAAAACATGTATGTGATATCCTGGCTCGAGGGTCTTATTCATCCATGGTCCATAACTTTCGGTCTAGGAATGCCTGGTGGATCTCTGGCGAGAAGATATGTTCCCCAAACATTGCAATATCCTTGAAACCTACTATCCCATAATCCGTAGCTTTCTCCCACTATTTACTAACAATTTATGTTATTACACTTGCACATACATCACACATGGGCGTACAAAATATAGCTTTTTATTTATTATATATTCCAACAAATTTATTTTTTATCACATGTGTTTTCCTACTAACAGAATTTCCCCATACTATATTTATTACAATATACCATTCAAATGGCAACCGTAACAAGAAATAAAGCAAATTGGACATATAATGAAACAGTGGATACTTAAGGGCTACATGGAAACTCCGAGCCCGCCTATAAAATAGGCAACAAGAGGAAAAAAAGAAAAAAAAATGCTTTACTAAAACATTCTGTGGAAAAAGCTAAAACCTGGTTTGATGCAAACTGCTTAAAGATAAATGATAGCAAGACCGAGTATATACTGTTTTCACTCAGAAGTGGAGTTATAGATGATGGTGATGTAAAACATGTAAAACTTTTGGGTTTGTACTTGGATAATAAGCTTACCTGGCAACCACATATAAATGCTTTATGTAAAAAACTTTCCAGGGTATTATTTTTAATGAGAAAACTTAAGTTGGTTGTCAGTTTTGATGTCCTGCTGATGACTTATTTTGGCTTGTTTCATTCACTGCTGATGTATGGTATTAGGCTGTGGGGTAATTCCAGTCTCACTTTCAAAGTTTTTCTATTACAAAAAAAAGCTGTAAGAATATTGGCAGGTTTATCAGATAGAGAGTCTTGTAGAGCTAGTTTCTCTAAATTACAGATTTTGACATTGCCCTCTTTATATATTTATTCGAATTTGATTTATGTTAATCAGAATATTTCACAGTTTGTTAAACACAGCTCAAGACATAGCTATAACACTAGAAATAAACAGGATTTGGTTACCCCTCTTAACAGGCTTGCGAGATCATATAAAAGCCACAGTTTTCAACAAATTAAGTTATATAATAAGCTGCCAGGTACTATACAATCTTTGACTGAAAAGAATTTTAAAAAGTGTATATCTGACTTCCTGAAACAAAGCACCTACTATTCATTAGAGGAATATATGAATTCTGATTTAAATAAATAAATGTTAAATTTTAAGAAATGATAAATTTTAAGAACTGTTAAATTTTAAGAAATATGTTAAATTTTAAGAAATGTCAAATTTTAAGAATTTAAATTTAATGGACTATTGCTAATTACATTGTAAACAAATGTTTAAAAGCAAAATAAATCTATTCTATTCTATTCTAAAGAGGTAAAGTTTGTTTTTTTGTTTGTTTGTATGTAGGGGGTAATCTCTAGCACTACTGAACCGATTGAAAAAAGAATTTTACTAATAAAAAGCTACACTATCCCTGAGTAACATAGGCTATAATTTATTCATTTCGATAAAAACCTTATTTTATTTCAATACCTTATTTGATAATAATAAATATACCGTAGCTCCCGTAGCTGTTTGCAGCAATATTTCCATTAACAGCAGATTCTAAAATTTGAAGCAATTATTTTTGTATTTCTAGCTTTTAGGTTAGGGATTTAAAGTGTAGCCTACTGTAGATCTAAGCCTTGCTGGTTCTTTTAACCATTATTATAACTCATGTTATCAAATATAAGAAATAATTTGATTTGAGCATTTATCATTATTTACCATCTTAGTTTTGAGGTTATTATTAATCATACACCTTTATTATAAATAAAACATAACATATGTTTTTAGAAGATTCCATTGGGGGTTGGCGTGTGGAGCACGCAAGGGTCTCCCCTAGTACTGAATAAATATGAATATTTTTCGATCTTACGTACATATGAACTGTTTATTTAAATTAAAAAAACATGAGTGCAATTAGTTTTAACATTTTATTAGAATATAATATCTGCTATATTATAGTATTTTTTTACAGTTGATCTATTACTTCGTATATTAGAATACACTCACTTTTATCGTGACTAAATCGTGACTAACCTCCACGCACCAACTGGCAACACTACTATTGCACTGTTGCAGCTTATAGTAAAGTTGTTCGCGTCCATGGTGTCCTCAATCCACACGAGTTTCCCGGGTGGTGTTAAATGAATAACAAAATATTAATAATGACTTAAAATACTATCTTACAAAAATCTAATTATTAATATGTACCCTACGTTTCTTATTTCCAAATGGTATGCTGTAGTTCGCTTTATATAAGGTACTAGGGGAGACCCCTGCGTGCTCCGCACGCCAACCCCCAATGGGACCTTCTAAAAACATAAGTTATGTTTTATTTATAATAAAGGTGTACGATTAATAATAACCTCAAAACTACTAAAATTGTAAATAATGATAAATGGTCAAACCAAATTATCTCTTATATTTGATAACAGTAGTTATAATAATGGTTAAAAGAACTAGCAAGCCTCAGGTCTACACTTTAAACCCCTAACCTAAAAGCTAGAAGTACAAAAGTAATTGCTTTAAATTTTGAAATCAGCTGTCAATGGAAATATTGGAGCAAACAGCTATATTATCTGTTATTTTATTCAATTGGTTGCTATGTTAATAAATGTAAATACATGTGTTGGTTTATCATTTTAGGCCTAACCTAAGAATTTTTTCCGACTAAATTTACAAATATTGAAATAAAAAAGGTTTTTATCGAAATGAATTATAGCCTATGTTACTCAGGGATAGTGTAGCTTTTTATTAGTAAAACTATTTTTTCAATCGGTTCAGTCGTGCCAGAGATTACCCCTACATACAAACAAACGTATAACAAACAAACAAATAATTTTAATGTTTATAGATCATTTGCATTTCCTTTACATAATTATTGTATGATGATAATACCATGATTTTGTTTTGTTTAAGCCATAATTCCGCTAATTTTTTTCTTATCGTAATACAATTCCAACAATGCTTTTTAATTAATCTTCTAAACTCTATACTAATATTATAAAGAGGACAAAAACAAACAAAAAAACAAACTTGTCCTCTTTATAATATTAGTATAGAGTTTAGAAGATTAATTAAAAAGCATTGTTGGAATTGTATTACGATAAGAAAAAAATTAGCGGAATTATGGCTTAAACAAAACAAAATCATGGTATTATCATCATACAATAATTATGTAAAGGAAATGCAAATGATCTATAAACATTAAAATTATTTGTTTTTTACTCTTGATTATAAAATAGCAACTTGCAACATTGTGCAAGGCTACGAGCTACGGTTTTCGCCGAGCGCCCGCGGGTCTTTGTTCTTGATTCATACAGTTATGAATTTTACAACTAAACTAAGAATCTCATAAAACAGTTTCGAACAAAAAACTTTAGAGCAGACGAAATCTTGCTGACCAAAAAAACAAAAATTTATTGGTCAAAAATTCAATAGGCCTACACAGCGGTTTTAAATTAAATTACCATTTAGGTTTTCATTCTTCTGTTAATTATTTGCTGCCGTTTGAAAAATAAAAAATTCATAACATTGGAATCAGTAGCATTTTCAGAAGGAAGTGTTATAATTTTATTTCACAATGCTCTGTAGACAGACTCACAAGCACGAGAGAAAACATTACTATTGAGCTTCAAAACCTTTACTTGACGGGTGTAAGTTGTAGAAATAACTACAGCATGAATTGGCAACACCGACATTTCTCTCACCCGCCTAATTGCATGGCCCCGAGAAAAGTACCAA
>JAGFPH010013293.1:6747-26974 GCA_018207615.1 Philaenus spumarius
CTTTGGTTAATAAACCTGAAATTGAACCTAGTTCTATGGTTTATTGAGTTAACCTCTAGGTATCTAGTGAATTGTGAGTAATCAGCTGAAACATTCATACGTTTGGTGATATTTAAATTTTTAAAGGTATGTTTTGAACAGTACCAATCTATGTGGCCCAGTATTGCTTCCGTTCCCTTAATTATTCTTTTGTAAGATTGGTACAGGTTAGGACTATTTAGTTCTCTTCCACCTAACCCCAATAAAAAATTACAAAAATTTATAACAAAACATTCTTAAAAGTAAATAGTTCTTTAACAGACAAAAATAAATGTATACAATTTATAAAAACATTAGCAGTAATTAATACGGTACTTACAAGTTAAATACTTATTACAATCAGAATTAAACATTCATACAACTAAACAATAAACAATTCTAAAGTACACCTAAAAACTGGGATTCATGCATCATCCACTTTCACTATAAATAAGACATGAACAGCTTTGAAAACTGGACAAGGCCGTCAGCAGACACAATTCCATCCGGTAGTGAATTCCACAGATGGAAAGCGGACACAGTACATTATTTATTATACTTCATAGTCCGGTGCAAAGGTAGGCAAGAGTAGTACCACCTCTTCTACAGATCTTTACACTTATGTTAGAGATATAAAACTTTTCTGCCAGATAAGCCGACACTCCAGTTTGTAAAATAGAATGTAACATCATCAGAGGTATGACTGTAGGCCATTAAATTTTAAGATATTAAGAGTTTTTGTATTAAAGAGAAACATGAGCATCACATTTTAAATAAAAATAAAACGTATACAGCAATTCTGTGCCCGCAAACTTTTAGGCAACACCAATTGCACGTCACCGGCTATGGTGTTACAGTAAGTAAAATAAGGAAATGCGATTTTACAGGGAGCACTCTGGCGTGAACGGCAAGAGATCTTGCTTTTTTTTAAAGGTATGCATACCTGTAAAAACTCTTTTACACGTCTCAATCACATAATCTCTCCAAGTCAGCTTACTATCAATAATTAGCAGTCGAAGGTACTTAGCTTTATTACAGTAGTATAAGATAAACTGTAGATTAAACTTCTCAAACTGAAGTCTGGAAAAGCTGTCTAAGTCTATTTTGCTCAACGGTAGTGAGTAGGCCTAACCCAAAAAATAACGGGATGGGTTTTAGACTTGTTGATTTTTTATCAGTTTTTTTCTGGCCTACAGAGAATTATTTGAGATATTGTGATTCATGCGTTCCACCGATCTACCGGAATCCTTTATTTTAAAGTGTAAATATATTTTGAAATCATCTGCACATAAATGAAATTTACAGTATTTGAATGTTGTAAAAATGTCTTTTATGAAAATGCTAAATAATATAGTTCCTAAGTGAGAACTATATAGTGGTACACGCTGACATATTAGATATTCATTATGAAAAAATCATCTTTAAATATTGCAATTTAATCGTTACTTTTGAAATCATGAGTAGCGATAATAATTTAGAGTACAAAAAAAGATACAGTATTTATAAATATAAACGTCTGTTCAACCCGATTTATTCAATAATTATTCCTATATTACTCTAAATTCAATCAACATTATAGTTAAATTATTTTAAGATGAAGTAATTTTTTCATATTTCATAAACTCAGACAGTTTATAAAGTAATCTGTCCTTTAATATTATCCTACGCGGTTGATTTTTTGGTTTCAGACTTTTACGAAGTACTTTTTAATCGACCTTCTCCGAGTTCGTCCACTCGCGTAGATTGCCGGGACAGATGCTTCCCCAGGGGCTGGGGTTAACTCTCTGACCGCGTCCGTAGCAACGTCTCCTTCTAAAAATAAAACGAGAAAAGTCAACTTCACGTCATGTTGGTAAACAAATAACTGCGAACAATTTTTTACACGTGTGTTACAAACAGATAACACAACAGTGTTACAATGTGTTACAACAGTGTGTTACAAACAGTTAACACAACAGTGTTACAATGTGTTACAAACAGTTAACATAACAGTGTTACAATGTGTTACAACAGTGTGTTACAAACAGATAACATAACAGTGTTACAATGTGTTACAACAGTGTGTTACAAACAGATAACACAACAGTGTTACAATGTGTTACAAACAGTTAACATAACAGTGTTACAATGTGTTACAAACAGTTAACATAACAGTGTTACAATGTGTTACAAACAGATAACATAACAGTGTTACAATGTGTTACAACAGTGTGTTACAAACAGATAACACAACAGTGTTACATTGTGTTACAAACAGTTAACATAACAGTGTTACAATGTGTTACAACAGTGTGTTACAAACAGATAACACAACAGTGTTACAATGTGTTACAAACAGTTAACATAACAGTGTTACAATGTGTTACAACAATGTGTTACAAACAGTTAACACAACAGTGTTACAATGTGTTACAACAGTGTGTTACAAACAGTTAACACAACAGTGTTACAATGTGTTACAAACAGTTAACATAACAGTGTTACAATGTGTTACAACAGTGTGTTACAAACAGATAACACAACAGTGTTACAATGTGTTACAAACAGTTAAAATAACAGTGTTACAATGTGTTACAACAGTGTGTTACAAACAGATAACACAACAGTGTTACAATGTGTTACAAACAGTTAACACAACAGTGTTACAATGTGTTACAACAGTGTGTTACAAACAGATAACACAACAGTGTTACACTAGATAGATAGATAGTTATTTTTATTTTCCATGTGTAACATACATACATAACTTTATAACATTGTATTTACAGCAAACAAAAAAACAAAACAACAAACTAATTATAATTCTTCTACATAACTTAACACATGGAAAATTAGGTAATCCTTAGGATAAGCCTGCTTATGATTTACCATTATTTTTTTTATCACTTGAGTTAATGAAGAAAATAAAATGAGTTATCAAGAAAAAAATTAAAGAATAAAATCTTTCTGAGGTGCCCTTTACACTTAGTACTTAAAAAGTAATTATTTTGATTTTTAAATACAAATTTTAATTTTAATTCTAAAGGGTGTAATCAATAATAACAAAAATACAAATAATAATAAGCCTCCTTGCTAAAAACAATATTAATATATAAAGCTAAACTTAATCTAAACTTAATCAATCCTATGACATACTTATAATTCTATTTACAATCATCTTAAACAAAACACGTAATTTCCATACAAACAATATAACAGCCACATTTATTTTAAAAGATACTCAATATCATTTATCCTAAACAGCCATTCTCTTAATGATTTTGAAAAATTAACAAATGTACTGCACAACTGGATCTCCTTTGGTAAAATATTGAACAATTTAGCCCCTCTAAATAGAAAACAAATTTTGAATGCAGTTAGTTTTGTTTTAGGTAACATATTAACAATCTTACGTTTAGAATATCTTTGGGGTTTGTAATCATTATTTATTTCACCACTTGCTTTAAAGAAATCTGAAAGTACCTTGTACACATACAAGTATCTAAGTGGAAGTATACCAAATGATCCGAAAAGTGGTAGCGAATGCTCCATATTATTTTTAAATGCCATTACTCTTATAATATGTTTTTGACATTTCACAAGAGGTTTGATAACCGCCTCATAGGTACCTCCCCAGCATAACAGGCCATACTGAATACGAGACTGAACAAGTGCAAAATAAATTTGAATTAGCAATTCAGTTGGGCACATTGATCGAAGAAAGTAAAATTTTCTAATAATTGAGTGCATTGTTCTTTGCAAGTTGTCAATGTGACTCCTCCAAGTCAAATTTTGATCTACTACAATTCCTAAATATTTTACTTCATTTATATTTTTAATTACTGGACATGGACATCTATTTATATTATTAGCTTCCAGGCATGACAAATGGTGATACGCTAAGCTTTGCGGTAATTGATCTTTTCTTTTAAATGAAAAAAAAACAAAATTAGATTTCTCTTTACTTAGAACCATATAATTTTTCGAGAACCACAATCTTAAATATTTAAGGTCATTTTTTATTAATGATAATAATTCGGCATTATATTTTCCTCTGTACAAGAATGCAGTATCATCCGCAAAAGCTGTTATTTCCCCATTGAATTTACTTTTACACAAGTCATTTGTGTTACACAAGTGTTACAATGTGTTACAACAATGTGTTACAAACAGTTAACACAACAGTGTTACAATGTGTTACAACAGTGTGTTACAAACAGTTAACACAACAGTGTTACAATGTGTTACAACAGTGTGTTACAAACAGTAAAAACAACAGTGTTACAATATGTTACAACAGTGTGTTACAAACAGTTAACACAACAGTGTTACAATGTGTTACAACAGTGTGTTACATATAGATAATTAACAATTTTTTAAAGTTATACTTCTTTACGCCCGTTGTGATCGGGATGGGGTGTCGGTCGAGAAACCGCGTCACGCGTTAGGAGTAAAATCCGGAAAGTGCCTTTTTATACCTTTTCTCTACAAGATATACCTCAAGAGTCTCGGTGGGTGAGTGGTTAACGCACTCGACTTCGACGCTAAAAACCCTGGTTCGATCCCCGGCTGGGAATTTTTTTTCTTCAAAAATTATAGGAAAGTATACGAATATACGAATGGCCAAAGAAGTATAACTTCCACCGTCTGGTCCGACGCAGACACAATTTTTTTTTAACTAAACCTAAAAGTCGTTGTATATGTTTTGACAACAGCTCAAGAAAAAAAAAAAAATTGTTTCTGTAGATTGTAGGATTAAACCAATTTGTTTGTGTTACTTTGCATATTAAACAAGCAAACTCTCTACAGCTTTATACAACTGATCATAAACAAACACACTAGGCCTACATAAAGTGTAATATAATCATACAGAGATACTGCAATAACCTTCATAAATACGTAATATTTAAAAAAAAAGTTAAAATGAGATTAGTTTAACTACACAAACACTAACAGAAACTTCCTGAAACAAATTTTAAGTAATAGGGAAATTAATTAAACTAATACAAAAAAATATAAAATAACAATAATTTTAATATATTAGTATTTTATTTTAAATGCATGACAGCGATTAGTGTCCATCTAACTAAATAAACTCCTTTAAGTAACTATTGTCCTAATAATTAATTATTAAAAGATACCATAATATACTACTCAATGAAGATCGCTATTATAGTTGATCTGTGATTGTTTAATATTACAACTTTTCTTTTCTTAAATCCTTCAACATTAATATTTTTTATATGTAAATACCTACCAGATATTAAATTTATTTATTTGGTTATGTTTTTTTTAGTAGCGAGAGAATGTATCGAGGTTTTGTTTTCATACGTTTATAGAGTAGTTTGAAAAAAATTGAAGCAAAATTGTACGTAATCATTAAGGTCTACTATTAACCTTCCTTGGATAATAAAATATATACTGTAGTGAAAATATTGAAAATTTAAGTTATTCAGAACGAAATTTTATCATAAATTCTTACAATATTTAGAGAATTTTGGAGACAGTTTACTAAAACTATATTCTTTATTGTTTTAACTTTAGGAACTTTATTGTTTATATTTACTTAAGGAAGTACGCAGAACTAATTTAGATTAGTTCCAGAGAGTTACTACAGAGTGTAGCTCAGTAAACTGTAGTGTCTCGAATTTATCGGATGGGAGGATACTTTCTCTTTATTTAAGAAAGTGAGATACAATATTTTTATATCTTTCCTCAATGTACTTCAAGGGAATGTAAATTGATACAAGTACGTATTTCTAATTTCACAATATTAAGTAAAACAATCTGCAAAAGAGAAGGATTTGGAACGGCAGTAAATTTCGTATTAATGGAAGGAAGAATAATTATGTTTTGACATTTTCACCAATCAAAGAAAACATTTTCGAAATCGATAGAAGCTTTTTCATGTAGGAGGTATTTTTTATACCTATATAAATACAAATGTAAATGTGCGTTTGTTCAAAATCAATAATCTCCTAAAGTTATTCATCGATTGCTTTGAAATTTTGACACAAATTTTCATTTCAATGCAAGTGTGTTTTTATATAGATACTTTTTACAGAACTGCAGCATCTATTGAACGTAAAAACAACAAAAAATATACTCAACATTTAACAAAAATGTAAGCGTCATTACATATGTTTATTGACTATAATCATAACAGCAGTCAGCTATTTTCTATAATATTTCCATTATCAGCTGATTTCAAACTTAAACAATTATTTGTATTATTTTCTAAATTTTAAGATAGGTTTTTGTGAACAAAGCCATCTGTTGAATTAAAAACAACACACACTATCTATACTAATTTTATAAAGAGGTAAACATTTTTGTTTGTATGTAGGGGGTAGTCTCTGGAACTACTGAAGCAATTTAAATTTTTAAATAAACATCTACACTATCCTTGGGTAACATAGGCTAGAATTCATATTGATAAAAACATGTTTATTTCAATATTTGTAAATTTAGTCGGAACAAATTCACAGGATCAAGTTGGGCGTTAAACCCATTAAGCGTATAAAAGCTGTAATACCAATAAATAAGCAACATTATGAAAAACTAAACAACGACAATTGAAAAATGAAACTTGTATCATTCAACACGTACTGTGCAAAGATGAGCACAAAAACATACAATTATTCGTGTATGTTGCCGTTAAGGCAGGTAAAATAAATTAAACATAATTTTATGTTAGGCCTAGACTGGTGAACGAACACATATATTTCTTGAATGTATTTACATTCGATACCATAGCAACCAATTGAATGAAATAACAGATATAACAGTAGTTGATTCGGACGTCCATTTTAGTACAGAATAATATTTTTGTTAGGCCTAGACTGAACCAAAACATGTTACGACACACACAAACCAATAAAAACTTGCATTATAGAATTTAAAAATAAGAAAAACTATGTTACATCCTAATTAAAAATAAATAAGACATATCATAATTTAATAGTAGGCCTATTTATTGATAATTTACAGTAATTTATAGAGAGTAACCAATATTAACAGCTGATTTCAAAATCTGAAACAATTATTTGTACTTCTAACTTTTTTGGTTAGGTTTTGATTAAGTGTAGACCTGAGCCTTACTAGTTCTTTTAACCTTTATTATAACTGCTGTTATAAAATATACGAAATAATTTGATATGAAAATTTAGCATTATTTACCATTTTAGTTTTGAGGTTATTATTAATCCTACACCTTTATTATAAATAAAACATAGCATATGTTTCAGAAGGTTCCATCGACGGTTGGCGTTCGGAGCACCCAGATGTCTCCCCTAGTAAATAAATAAAAAGGAATTACTTGTCATTCCCTAATTTGCTTATGAAAAAATTAAATTTTTTGGAAGAAATAAAATAAGCCGACACTGTTTTATTCGCCTGAACTGAACATGTTTTCCAACTTGACAATCACCTCTTTACTCGGTTAATAATCTTTACTCGGATTCAAAACTCAGTTATATCTACGAAACTCGGGTATAAAGCCATTACACGTTACTAAAACGAAAGGCATTGAAGTCAGAAGTTAATTTCCTTTTGTGCAACCTTGAAAGTATGTGTTAATTTTTCTAGGAGAATTAAACAAAAATTTATTTTAGTTTTTAAATTCTTATTTATACATATGTCTAAAAAGTTAGTGATCATTTCGATTAATTATGTATATTTGATCAAAAATAAATATATAATTACATGCCAAACATTACATCTAATTTGAATTACTTATTTCTAAAAATATTTTGTTATAACATTAAATACTAAACACATTAAAATTAAGTTGAGTTTACGTTCTATCTTTTAAATATTTCAGTACTGAATTTATTATACATTGTATAGTTTGTATAGTACACATGCTCACACAAATTGAACTCCAATTAGGCATTTATTCATTATCAATTTTCAATCATGATCATTTATTTCTGCAGAACCAGGGTTTGTGTTTGAGTAAAACAAGGAAAACAATTTAATTTAAATTAAACACGAAGTTTGTTTTTGAACTATTGTTTTTTAAGTTGTAAGTGGGTAATAACATACTGAAGTGAATATACGTACATCCACATGTCAGTAGTGACAAACGGTTTAATTCTATTTAAATAAAACTTTATCTAAACGTGGAACAAGCTCTCATCATGTTTCTAAGCCTGACGTCATGTTGACCGACAGTAGAGACTTTGAGTGATGAAGTTTCCTACTTTCCAAGAGTTCAGTGAATTTGGTCATGGAAACCTAATTAAGTTAAATCGGATGAAATGATCTACTAAACATTACAAAACACTCGGGCTGGGTGTATTCATATTGAAAGTGTTCGTGAAAAATGTCATGTATTCCAAATAAAACAATTTAATATAAAAATCAGATATACAAATTATTTCAAAGTAGTTAATTAGCAGTTAGTTAGCCAACCTAAATGGAAACTTTTTAAATTGACTAATTATTAAACTTTAACAGATATTTATTTTTGAAATTCTGTCATTTTGCAGTTATTTTAACACAAGCAGTGAGTGTAAAGGTTGGCACGCAATTTAATTTACAAGTTAAATTAAAATATTTTATTGATTCTTACTTTGTAAATTTCATGTTTTTTTATTTGTCTAAGTAATTGGTTCTAATTTAAAGTAACGTATAAGAATAGATGATTTATTTAGTGAACCAGTTTTAGCAATTACTTTGTCATAAAATGTTATTTGATATTCTGAAAAATACGCTAGGCTTCATCACGGAACTGAAAGAGCAACTATGTATTGTTTATGTTTACTTAGACCTTGTTTATGCATCATCACTGTACAGGGTGTTTGGAAAAGAAATCAATAGTTTTATGTATAAATTTAATGGCGAAATTAATGAAAAACTACATTAAATTCATTAAGTACATAAAACGAAAGAGACCACCTTCTAGTTTTTGTGTAATGTTAGTAAACTTCAACGTGGGATCCATTTGTTGCCGTACACACGTCGAGACGATATTTTCTACTTCTCGCCAGGTATTCACCAACATAGCAGGTGTAACCATTTCCCGTAAATGGTTGATGTAACTGATCTTTTCAGCAAAACAACATTTTAATGTAACCTTTTTAATGTAGATTTATTTTTGTTTAATTAAGAGTAACTTTGTTTACCTTCTTGTCTGAAAGTATTTCGAACTTTTGAAAATTAATACAGTATACACTTTAATGTAAATAAAATATTCAGTACATAAAAGATCTGGCAAAGAGAAGAACAGAGGGTGGTAATGAAATATCTGTAGCACTCTATTATTAATGGAAGACGGAATAATTATATTTCGACCTTTTCATCAATCAAGAGGAAAGATTTTCAGAAATTCTTAAAAGCTATTTCTAAGTGGGAGGTTACTTGTTCAATCTTTATTATATGAAGAAGGAAGGGTTTTACTTGCCAAATTTACATATTTATTCAATAAGTTAATTTTTCAAAATGATATTTATAGTAATATGTTTTTTTTTACATCTTCATAATGTTTGGTAGAACTAATACATTTTATCTACCGAAAAAGAATATACAAATTTTAATTAAAATACACCAAATTGTAGTTTTTTTGTTTCCAAATTGGTTTTATTTGAAAATGTTTAAACACATGTTATTTTGGGGTCATATTAAGTGCTAAAGTTTTACCAGAAAAGTCGTCAAAAACTATTTACAAGTACTGTAAGTTTGACAGGCTAATCTAATACAAATTTATTTATAACCATGAATATGTGTTCAAGAAACCCGAATGCTTTATTGCGTTAATAATACATTTTTTCCCTTTTCTAGGTCTCTAAATTGTAATATATTCCTAACAGTACAGTACCTAATATTGTTCCGTTAGTGACCTCGTTTTGTTTATTTACTAGACGCGTTTCGGGATGTCTATCCCATCATTAGAATATCCGGCGAATGTAGTTTGTCAAAACAATAAGTAACAACACACAAACACATAAAACTACAACACATTTAAAATACAGTTATTAGGTGTAGTACATCTTATGGTTACCAGATGATTGTGTGTTTTGACGATCTCCATTCAGGAGATATTCTGATGACGAGATGGACATCCCGCAACGCGTCAAGTAAACAAACAAAACGAGTTCACCGAAGGAACAATTCCAGGTACTTTTTAATAATAGAGTTAGAAGTAATAAATTGTTCATCTTGTGTATTTGGTTTCAAGCTCGTTTGTAAAAAATGTGTTTTTGAAATGGATGCACACATACACCATCCGCTTGTCGGTGCACACAGAGGATTTCATTTTATTTACATACAACGTTATAAAAATAAGCTACTAGCATTCATCGCGGTTCTAAACCTAACTTGACAGACAGACAGTGAGCTTAGCGAATGCTATCATTTGAACATAATAACATTAATCAAGATGGAATTAACTGCAGATCACTCCGAGTATGTGGGATGAATGTTTTCAACCCAGACGCGTTTTTTATTACCATGATGTGTACGTTTAAGTTTATACACGTTTTATTAAATTTTTTTAGATCATTTGCTTTTCATCATTATACAGTACGTTTACGAATAAATGTTACCAAACTTAAATATAAATGTTGAGAGGATAGGATTTATGTTATTTTTTGTATAGTATTTTTAGGAATAAAAAATTGAGAAAACTGGCTTTTTATAAACTAAGAAAACTATGGAATTCTTTTTTTTAACAGTACATTTTGTTTGTAACAGTTATTAAATATATACAGGTGGGTTCACGACACTTTACCAACACTTTTAGTTATACAGTGTGTCCCCGAACTCTCTGGTCTCCTTTTGTGGATTTGTTCCTTGGATCGAGACAAACATATTTCACAATATAAACATTTTTATGCGGTGCTTACTTTTTCGTCTGTCTGTCTGTATGAGTTTTTTTTACAAATGAATTGATATCTAGAGAACGGTTTGACCGATTGAGTTCGAACTTTGTTGGGTTTTAACCAATAACAACACACAATCTGGTGTAGGTGTTTATTGGAGACCACATAATATATTATAAAATGATAATTTCTGATACAACTTGTATCTTAAACTTAAACTGCAATAATTGTACCGCACATAGGCAGATCTAACCTTACTTGGCATAGTCATAGGCAGGATGTTCATATCGAACTGTCTTTTACATTTTATGCTGCACCGGATATCAGTGCTGTCTAGAGCATATACATTTCTAAGTTATAACAAACTTGAAATGAAGTTATACCTAACAATGATGTATTTTAAGTAAAATAAGCGAATATCCAATCATGCCTTTCAAAATGGCAACTGATTGAAAATTTCAAACCTAAATTGCCCCAAAACCGTACATATTAACAAAAATATGTACAAAGGGCTTCAAGACCCTTTTTTTGAAGCCCTTTTAATTTAATTCACTATCGAATGGTGTAACTATCAAAACAATCGGACGAAGGATAACAGTTAAGTTAAAGATAATAACAGCATACGTAACCACAATATTGTTATGTTTACTGTTTTGGTATAGGATGTTTTGGTGGAACAAACCAAAATTGTTACACATAACTTAACTATTTTCCTACATCCGATTGTTTTGACAGTTGCACCATCCGAGACAGAATAAATAAAAAGGACTACAAAAAAGAAATCTTGAAATTTGTAGTTAAAATGTACGGTTTTTGGATAATTCAGGTTTGCAATTTTCAAAAAGCCGCCATTTTTAAACACATTATTGGATTTAATATGTTTTTTTCATAGATCATTGTTAGGTTGAAATGTATGCCAAGTTTGAACTCAATCAGTCAAACCATTCTCTAGATTAAAATTATTTAGTGAAAAAACAAAATGGCGGCTAAGCATTTCCGGACAGATGTCCAGTTGATTTTTTCTCATTCTTATGTACTGAATCATATCCTGGAATATTGCACAGCCATTACGAAACATTCCGTAACCTACATACATAAATATCTTAGTACTGTAAAAGTATGCTAAACATCCCAATATAGTGGATGCGCGTGATGATATTATCTTTAACTTAACTGCTACCCTTAATCCGATTGTTTTGATAGTTAAACCATCCGATAGAGAATTAATAAGTCCACAAAAAAGGAGTCTAAACCGTTTTTGTTAAAATGTATCGTTTTTGGTAATTTAGATTTGAAATTTTCAAACAGTCGCCATTTTGAAACGCATGATTGGATATAATCGTTTTTTTCATGTCAAGTTTGAACTCAATCGGTCAAATCGCACTATAGATATTAATTATTTCGTAAAAACACATACAGACAGGCGAAAAGTAAGCACCGTAGAACCATGTTTATATTGTGAAATATGTTTGTCTCGATCCCAGGAAGAAAGCTAGAAAAAGGGAACAGAGAGTTCGGGGACATCCTGTAGTTTCTTGGCCAAAATGTCTATAGTTTTTTACACAGGGTACATTTCTTTGAAACTTATAAGAACTATAGTTGTGCACAAAAAACTGAACAAAACTTGTGAGTTTTAGACTGGTGAAAAAACCCTTTTAGTCTCTGTATTGTAAAGTAAGTAATTTTGATATATTCAACATTAAAACCGTGTCATTTAAAACTGAATAATTTTTGATAGTGAAATTTTTTAATAATTATGAGCGAAATTATAAAAACTATATTTTTTGTGGTTTATCGTTTATGCTGTGAAACTAAATGCAACATTTCCTAGTAGTGTATCAAACCATTTTTGCCATACACATTTGTGTAAAGTTACAACCCAAAATTGCTGTATCGTTATTTAAAAGTAAGTAATTTTTTATAATGAGATTTTGGGGTGTATAAGTGAAATTTAAATCAAAATTGTTTCTCTAGTTTTTCGTTTATGCTATAGAACTCTATTTCAAATTTCCTTTTGTTATACTAATCCGTTTTTGTGATACAAATCGACACGCGGAAAAACAATCTTGGAAAATGTTTGGTACTATTAAAATTAGAGAGTTTTTCCCACTGAAAGTTTAATCTGAGATTAATGATAGTTTAAGAAATTCCAAAGTTGAACAGTTAAAATATTTTACATTATTATATTATACGTTAGGTAAATTTGTTTGAATTCATTAATTAACTAATAGATATGCATTATTTAATGAATAATAAAATTCATAAATTATACTAACGAACTAATAAGTTTTATACTTGTTTATAAAAAGGGTTTATTTAAATGAAATAATTTATTAAATCAAATATATTTTCAGAGCACTAATCTTATAAAAACTGAATCCCTGAAGAAAAGCTGAATAAACTATTAATATTAAGCTTTAGAAATAATTTGTTAACCCATTTCGAACACTAATTATTATTTTTTACTAAACTCAGTTTTAAATCTATTTAAAAGTTAGCTTCATTGTTATTCATTTCTTAAAATACAAACCATTTATCTAATTCACATAAATATAAAAATATAATTCCGATTTATTCAATTGACTTACATTAATTTTGTAACAACATTTTCGCTAAAACTAGAAACGAAGTGACGTCAATGTTTTTGGAAACAGCTTTACAAACTATTTTTGTCAAGTAGTACTGACGGGACCAATAGTCTGGCGCCACAAAATTGCCAAAACTTGTCTACCTTCGAGAAAGATGCAAGATTTGGTTTATAGATTGAAAGTTGCCCATTATTCAGGTTTTCAACCTAATCACAGTTGGCATTCTATATAATTATTTATAACTGAAAATACTGTGAACCGGTTTTGTTTTTTCTTCATATAAATAGATTACTAATATAGTTATGTGTGTATTCAATTATAGGAAGAGCAATAAAACAAAATGTATTTAAATTATTTCTAATTTCGTTTTTAAATTCAACCTCGGAGTATAAAAAAAATATGATTGATCCAAAACCGTATAGTTTTTAAAATGGATACCTTTTTTTCAAAATCTATGTGTATTTATAACCGCATATATTAGTTCCGTAATTTAAATAAATTTTAATATTTATATTCATTTACCAACAACTAACTGAAACAACTATCAACAGTAAATAGTTTAAAAGAAAAAAAATACTTAAAAACTACGAACTAGATAGATTACGAACACAATTCTTGGATATAAATATTGCTCCAATAACAAAATATACTGTTGATGCACAAGCCACGATAATTAAGTAAGCCAATAGTAAACTATGCATTACAGACACAGATAAAATGAAACGTGTAGTATTATTTTACCCAATTGATCATATTCAGCCTATAGATGAAACTTTATGTTTTTAGTTTGAATCTAATAAAACACTCCCCCCTTCCCACTATCTAAGCAGAAGACATGACGTAATTGGCAGCTTCAATGAATCACGTTACGCTACAACACTAGAAGTACCCTTGATTTGAAGATGGAGCTTGTACTACTCCATAAATAAGATTCACTGCTATCAACCCTCTGAACAACATATATTACACTTTCTTATTGCATTTTTATGTTAGAAATTCTTATTTATATGTTTGTTTAAGATTTTAAAAGGACCGCATTCCAATTTTCTTGGTTCAGTAAAATGCTGTCATACTTTATGCAAGATGAATTATACTAACGAGAGGACAGGGGCGAGGAGGTAATGTGACAATTGAATCTCGGTTACATACCATACAGCTTTTAATATCTGTGGTAATAAGGTAGAAGAGGGAAGAAACCAAACAGTAGTTGGCTCGTTTCCAAGCAAACTGGATATAACTAATTACCGGGTCTCCGAATCGAGATGTTTGGCAGAAAACTTATTACAGTATTTATGTATGAAAAAACTTATTTAAATTATCGATAAAAGAAAAATGGAAAAATAATTTACATGGGTCATATTTTAATATGATAGAACTTAATGAGTAAGGATGACTGAAAATCTTAACTCAAAGTTTAGGTCAAATTATTTGAAAAATAATAATAATAGTAATATAGGAAATACAAGTTAAAAGTATGTTTAACGTGAAATCGTGTCATCAGCAAATAGAAGGAATCTTAAAAGAATAGGCTTGTTTAGACACAAAAGTTTAATTTTACAATTAACACCTGATTCCTTTATAATGTTCTTTATTTTTACGACAGCTTATTGCTAATTTATTGCATATTTATCCATGTACATATCTATTTTTGTACGATTTTTGCCTCAACCATCAACATATCAATATATCTTCATATATATATATCATTTTTCTGTACTTGTGCATGTCAAGGAACTCATCCTAAACGGCTGGACCAATTTTAATGAAGTTTGTTGAGTGTGTTTGGTTTTGAGGATGGTTTAGATTCACAATTGGAAGGGGTTGAAACGGAGTTGCTACTCCTATACAATAGATCTAAATATAAATTAAACTCACTTCCTGCAAGCTATAAAGCTAAAATTATGTAATATGTAATATTATTTTTAAGGGATATACAGCACTATTTGCAATTTTATTACTTAAGTCAAAGGGACGAAATTAAATAATAACCTACTAATGTTTCTTATTGTTAAAAACTACTCAACTAGTTTTACTAAAATTTAACAATTTACACATATTAGTACCAGGATGTTTTTAAAGAATATCGAAACTACAAACAAAAAGATTTAAATGGGGTAGCACCCCTATACAATAAAAATAAATTGCACTAAATTCCTACAAACTATAGATCCACAATTGTTGAATATTAAAAAAAATGCAATTAGATTACTTGTCAAAGGGATGAAATTAGATAACCACTCTTACAATTCAACCGAGCAATAGCGAAACATTGCTAGTTTTACATACAGATGAGGAAGTGAACATTAAAATAACAGTGATATAATTAATTTTCTTAATATTTTGAACAGAAAAAGTACTTATAAATATGACATTTAAATTAATCCTAAATCTATATAATCCCTCAATGTACTAAACTCAAGTTGTATAATCTAAATTTTACCAGATTTATAAAATACTAACTCATTCATCAAGTCAACCTCCGAAAAGTTCTTTGTAAACCAAAAGGAATTACTAAGCCAACATTATTTTATCTTTGAAAAGAGTCTTTTCCACTTTACTGTAGACACAGTTTATGATCCAAATAATTCCTATTTAATACAACTAACTCCAGCCCCGACAAAACATTACTTCTACTCTTCAACAAGTGGTTTTTATATAGTCTTGGTCCGGTTCCAATGAGGCCAAAGTAGTGACCTTCCGAATTTATTAAATAATTTTTCAGTAGTAAACTTATTTTGTCTTCTTTCTCAGCAACAGGGATATGTTTGAATTCATTTGTTAACATCCAGCTTTTATCATCAAGATTTATGAAATATACAAAAGTACTGAAAAAATGTCTAAATACGACTGCACACAAAAATAGAACCATCTTTTATCATGGATAAAGGTAAAAGAAAGTAGTATTGTTGCAAATAGCAATGAATTATTCTTTAAAACGAAAAGTAAATACAATATTTTTTATTAAAATTTGTAATGAAATTACCTTCAAAATTGTCTTCAGTCCAAGGCGCAACAGTGATCGGCGAAACAGCGCTGTAGCTAGTGCTACATTCACAGGACTGAAGACAATTTTGAAGGTTATTTCATTACAATATATAAACAGTCCAAGGCAAACAAATAGTCTATAAAATTTGTAGTAAGTTTTTGTGCCTATGGTTTCTTCAGTTTTAACAGTTAGGAGAAAAACATAAAAGTTAAACTTGAACAACATAAACTTGGTTTTGTACGTAAACTTAGTCGATACAAAATTATTATTGTTATTTTTTTTTAAATAGTTGTGGATATGAGTTTACACATCCATATTATATGTCCTAACTCAATAATATACACATGTTGTGCCTACTTAAAAATAATATAAATTAGGCCTATATCCAAAATTAGTTTTAAACAAAATAAATTTATATAAACAATAAAGAACGAGAAAACGAGAAAAGGAAAACAACAAAACATAAAACTAAGCAAGAAAAACGAAGTTATAATGTATAATACAAAACTAAAACAAATCTAAACGTTTATAAAACAAAACATTTAACTCACAAAAAAAACTATTTTGAGCTTTTTCTGCTAATTTTATACATTTTTTAATTTGTCTGTGAAGTAGTAAAGTTCAAATATGCAGAAATAATAACTGGATAATATCTGTGAATAGCCAATATGTGAAGGTATACAAGTCACATACCTTCAGTAAACCAAACATCAAATATACAAAAAAATACTTAAAAGAAAAAAAAATGATTTGTTTTTGTTTTTGCAACCTTTAAATTTGAAATAATCATTTAATAATAAAAAAATTTGCATTATAAAACACAAAAAGAGTAAAAATAAAAAAATGATGTAATAGACATATGCAAGGTAAATGGAGAACTATTGTATTACGGTTTCATTTGGCATAAAGTTCTATGAAGTACCTATAGTCGACAGTAGGCTTATAAGTCGCATCAATATTCATTTCAGTAGATTCTACTGTCATTATTTAGGCACTTTGTCACAAAATTGTTAGAGAAGTTTCAGTCCAAGCATGTTTGTTTGCAGCTTAATTAAGTTGAATATCAATGTCAACAATACATGGAAATGACCTGTAAGTATTTTGACCTATCACGAACTATAGCAAATATACCTTTAAAAACCTAATAACTATGAAATGTTAATTAGCTTCCTCATTTAAAAAAATGTTGGACCTCAAGTTTATATAGGGTAGAGTTAAACATTGATTCATTCAATATATTTGTCTTACTACAAAAAAGTAAACATTAATTTATCTTTGGACAAGTATAACATTTATCTTTGTAATAAACTAAGTCAAAATTGTGTACAAAACATAGAATAAAAAGATCTGATAAAGTAAATTTGTCAAATTATTACAACTTATAAATAATTAATTCTTTTACAAATTGTTGTTTCTTCACTTTCGGTTTAAATATTATATTATTTTCAAGTTAAGTATTAATGTTATTTTCAAGTTAAGTGTTAACATTATTTAAAAATTAGGCCTAAGTATTAATATTATTTTCCAGTCAGTAAAAATTTGTGAGACATCATGTAAACAACTAATATCTGAAAATTGAAAAATTGTACAAAGTTATTAATAACTGTTTTGAACTAATATGGTAATCTAGTTTTATTGTGGACGCTGAAAACGATATAATATTAAAATTAAAACATCCAAACCTCAGTTAATAGTGAAGTAGTTATAGTTGGTTTTTGTTGTTGGTCAGTATTGAAAGCCAATCTCTAACAGATATTTAGTAATTTATTAATTAAATATTGTGTTGGCCCAATATCCTGCTTGTATGAATTTGATAAGCCCCATACTCCGCTATGTTTTACTTGTTTTCGACTAGGACCACGTATTTTGGAATACGGATTAAAGGCACCAGCAGTATGACTTAATACCTAACTGAAAATCCTTATTTCTAGAATAATATATTGACAATAAATGACGCTCGGTCAATTATATTAAACGTTTAGTTAGACATAGTCTAGAAATTTCTTAATCATACAATAAATTGAAGAACACATACATAATTAGCTTAAAACAGATACATTTTAAGCTTTAGTTAGAAGTTTAGAAGTTAATCGAATTAATTATTTTAGTTTTGAAAAGTTTAACATTGTTTATATTTAATATCCAAGTATATGTTGTTCAAAATATGGATCTAAAAATAAAGTAATGTAGCCTGATATATTATTTTCTTGTTATAATAGACTCAGTTAATGTGATGAAACAATGGAAAAGGCGACTAATAAAAAAATATACCATATAAACACTAACAAATAAAAACGTTTTAAATATAGTGGAAAATAAAAAGAAATATAATTTTTGAAATAATTCTTTAAGGTTAAAAAATTGTAAACAAATTTGTAACATAGTTTATATGAACAAATCGACAAAGCTTTTCAATTTCTTATTCGATGAATATTTTACAAAATACCAATCAGAAATATAAATCTCACAGACCACATAGTTACATCAAGTAATTTTTACTATTCTTATCTACTATAAGTCGAACATTTAATTAATTAGTAACTTTATCGTAATACAGAAAAAGGAAAATAGAAACAAGTAAATACAACAGGTATCCGTTAAAACACAATTTACAAAAAACTTATACATTTATTAACGAGAACTCACCCTAAATATAAACTTTAACCACAAAATAACTCACTCACATTTTGTATGCTACACCTACACGTTCCAACTTGTTTGCTGATGTTAATATGCATGTTGCACAGTTAGCAGACAACCTACGTGTTTTCCTCTACACGTTGATTACTTTCTTCCAAACGCAGCTATTTCTTGCTGCGGAAAACCTAATCCCATTCGCTGATCATTCTGTGTTTTATAAAAGTTATATTCTGTTTACACACCCAAAAGGAATTTAATACTGGTCGTGATTTCGGTTAATATCGGTTGAATAGGTTGATATAGGTTTGTTTGTTCAAATAATGAGTTGGGCATTTGATAAAGTTTGTATTAGAGTTTAACATTTTTAATAGTAACTCTTATTTTATGATACCCCATTTTAAATTCCTCGTTGAGACTAGAAAGTTGGTGTATAGTAAACCCCTCTCCGATACCCCTATCTAAACTGGCGGAAGCAAGAATTTCAGATTTGTATTCTACATACAATAGATGTGTATCCTCTAAGATAACGTTTTCACTCTTTACTTGACAATCGTCAAATAAATTTTGTAATCTTACTTCCGTATGTTATAATGTTTTATATACATTTTTGAAGTCTACATAATGAGCATTACTTTGGCTGCAACTTCAAGCAACATTCAATACTAAACCAGTAGAAATACCTAAATACTTGTAACACTATTCGAACTATACTATTATAATGTAAACATTTATTACACTTGATCGCTACACTAATGTATAATGTGTAATGACAGGCAATACAAATGGGCTCCTTGAAAAGTGAGGAAAGATGACTCGCTACTTTCCTTAAATCATCATGCAAACTTATTTACAAACGCCATAAATGGAAATATTATGTTTAGTGAACAAGTTAAATATTTTGTTAGTTTCTTATATTTAATTGATTATATATTTACAAGAGAACAAGTAACTTGAACCCGAGAAAAGTGTATCTATTTCAGACTCATTTCTTTTTTCATTTCTACGTAATAGACTTTAATAAATTTTATAATTTTTAACTTAATTTATAAACAGAAATTATTCAAAACACATCAAGAAAACATTTAATGAATGAATGCATAGTAAATTTACTTCATGCTATTTTAATACAATTGAAGTAACAGTCAAAATTTGTTATGATATTTCACCGTCAGCTGTCTACTTAAATATTCTTT
>JAGFPH010013294.1:10736-22695 GCA_018207615.1 Philaenus spumarius
CTTACTACCACCTTCGCCAACTTAGTACCACCTTCACCAACTTAGTACCACCTTTACCAACTTAGTAACACGTTTACCACCTTACTACCACCTTTACCAACGTAGTACCAGCTTTACCAACTTACTATCACCTTAACTAACTTAGTACCACCTTCACCAACTTAGTATCACCTTCACCTTAGTAGTACTTTATTTGTTGAATTTCATTAAAGTCAAAAGTATTTATGATAACCAGAATATTTCCAAATTCAAAGTTATGCGTTAACATTTTTTAAATTTTCTGGGGATACCCCAAAAAACCTATCAGGTATTTTGCATTCGTGGGAAGTATTGCCCACCCCCCAGATGAGGTCATGGATCCGCCACTGGATATATTTGCCTAGTTTAAACAAACGTTAAGTAAACGCTTTTTTTTGTAGAGTTAGAGCGAACTATCTAGAGTGTGTACCATAATATTTGTTTCATTAAAATATCAGCCACTATTTTTATAAGATTTTACCTACACGGCCATCTATGTCAAAATATAGTTTGTTGATATTTATCACCGAAACAAGTGTTAGTTGAACATTTATTCCAGAAAAAAATGTATATTTAAAACTTAGCTGATCAGCTGTCTAATTATTAAAAGCACTTAGTGAGATTTCACTAATAATAAATCAGCTGTTAGTTGTAAATACAAAATGGCTATGAAACTAAAAAAAAACAGTTTGAAGGCATTTACGTTTCGTATTATTTAACACATTTGAAGTAATAAAATGGCACTTTTTACATTTTTGTGAAGTATGGCAAGGTTTAAGCCTCAAATTAATGTATATGGGAGTATTTGGTTGAATCACTCGAAATCAATTTTGAAAAAATCAAAATGAATGTAATTAAAAAATTTTAAATAGGCTACTCCCAAATATCGTTGTGTGTCATATCGTTTGAAAGCTTATTTAATTCTAAATCCAAAAAGAGTAATAATTAATATTTAAAAGCAAATTGTACAGCAAAATTAGACAAAATCGGAAAACACGATTTCGTTGGTTGTTTGGCCGCCATTTTTAATCGGTTAAAGCTATGGATGTGCAGATTTCACCGTTGGTTTTCTCTTAAAATTCTACATCGAAATGATGCATCACATGACCATCTTAAAGTTACATTCGAGGTGGCGGATAAACATTTTGAAAACTTAATAAAATAGTATTTTTACAGCGTAAATAGGTTCCTACAGATATCGGCGTGAATCCTGGCACTTGGCCACGCCTTGGCGCGATGGGCCGGGGGTGTGGGGAAAGGGCGTAAGTGGAGGGAAAAAAACATTTTCCCACACCGCTTTCTAATGTGACTCATCCTTCAAACGAACTAGTGGATGTTTACCTCGCCCTTAAGCTCGGCTCTCCACATTCAAAACTACGATATTGGGTACCAATTTCAATGTTAAATAACCAAAACATACCTTCACTATTAAGCATATTTTTGTGCTGTTTTTGTTAAAAAACGAAAGCTGTATTTTTTTTCTTAAAGTAAAATAGATTGTGGGTGTTGATTGCTAAGGATTTTTGCAATATCTCTTTTTGCAACTGAGTAAAAAATTTATAAAGTTTACTATTTTTTACTATTTATATCATACGTTTATGAAAACAATAAAACGGTTTCTGAAAATGTATTCGGCAATCAACATCCGCATATGACAGTACTTCAAAATGAAACCAAATTTTTAAATTTATTCCACGAATTAACGGGAAAAAATGACTTATTCTGTAGCATTGCTCTTATGGGAATAAGATTCAATTGGCGGGCAGGGAAGCGCCCCCTTAACACGTTCACTGCTACGAAAATTTCGTATTTCCTATGCTAGAATCTGACCTTTTATTTTTTATATTTATAGCCTAAATGAGTCGAAAATTACGTTATGTACCTATTTATTATTTTTGAACTTTTCTACGTAATAATCACTAATATTTCAAAGCGGACCCACATGTGCGTCCATAACATATAGGCTTAAAATTGGAGTGCGAAGCACGCAAATCCTCTGTGTACTGAAAATTCTTCCAATACGGAGGTTGGCGTGCGAAGCACGCAATGCACTGTCTATTGAAAATACTTCCAATACGGAGGTTGGCGTGCGAAGCTTATACAGATAGCGCCAATTAGGATGGAGCGCGAAGAGGGGGTGTGCAAGTCTCCTACGCCGGCTCCCACCACATTTCCCCTCTCGCGGTGGAGTACTGTCAGATCCGCCTGCCCTACCTCGTTCATATCTGCTATGTAATCGTGTTGGCTGTACTTTTTGGTGGTGACTGTATACTGAAGACTCACAATCGAGTAGGAGAGGGTAAGACGTTATAGCGCATGCTCAAGTGACGCTTCACGCTACTTGGCACTATCTGTACTGTCTTGATAATAAGCAAACATCTTTAATAAATAAACGGTACCAGGAACTGGCACATACTTTCTCACAAACACATTTAAATTACTAAACAGATTCAATGTGACTTGTAGGGTGGGGTAGGAGAGTTTTTTTATTAAAGTTGGAGATTAACTAATAAATATTATTATTATTATCTAGAGAGAAAACTATTCGATCGATTTCGAAAAAATTTGCACCAAACACGTCAATTAGGTCTTTATAGATGCACGTAAAAAGGTTTTGAAAATCTTTTAAAAACAACCCGCTTTATGGCCAAAAAACCCCCAAAAATCAGTTATTATTATTATTATTAGCTAAACGAGAATTTTTAGAAAGATGCGGGTTTTTGTATATGGTAGGGCACATTAAAGGCTACAAATAAGCCAAATTTTATCAAAATCGTTAGAGCCGTTTTTTTATAAAAAAATAATAACTGATTTTTTGGGGGTTTTTTGGCCAAAGAGGGGGTTGTTTTTCAAAATTGTTCAAAACCCTTTTTCGTGCATCTATACAGGCGTACTGGACATGTCTGGTGCAAATTTGGTTGAAATCGATCGAATAGTTTTCTCTCTAGCTTTGTATACATACAGACATACATACAGACAGACATACAGACATACATACAGACATACATACAGACATACAGACAGACATTTTGTAAAAACCACTTTTTTGGACTCAGGGGGTCCCAAAACGGATATTTCCACAAAATCTCAACATCGATTTTTTTTGCGATCACTATACTTTCTCTATACTATAGTATAGTGAGAAAGTAAAATGGATAATTTACCATTTTTGTCATCACGAATTATAATCCAGATGTTAGTTATTTTTCTAAAGAATTATCTTAATATAAGTTATATTGAAGTTGGTGCACTGATATTGGTCTATAATATAATGTTCACTATTTTTGATTAAATTTGTTAACGGTTAGATAAATCAAGTGGAGTTAAATTATTGGCTGTCACAGCAATGTAAAATGTAAAGCCTGAGTTGGTAAAGTGGGTTGCATTAAAACATCAACAGAGCGCAGGTTTGCTGTGGAAACGTCATCCCGTCAGGATAAGCTTTGCGTAATTTGTACGTCAACGTAGCTTAGTGGAATTACAAGGGGAATGGCTTCATTTGTCTAACCTTAGCGGGGCTCGATGCTCGTTGTCCTCGCGATGGCGGGGAAACAGACATCAATCAAAACATGAAGTAATAAGGCGGTTTTGTTTTCATCGTTGTCCATATGCTGAGCAAAACGCAAAACTAAAGACAAATCGAAAAACAATTTTTTAGCGTGCATGGAATGTAGGGATACAAAACAAGCGCACCCGTGACCGATTTTGAAAGTCATTTCTCACTTTTATAGCAGCTATTCAAGGAAACAGTTCAGGTTTATTAGCGAATTGCCATAGGAAAATTGAGCTAACGCAGTGGCCCTTATGGTAAGACCCAAGGTCGGGAGTAACAAGTGAGCATCGATCATGGTCCGCAGAACACGTTTTGGAGTGTCTTTAAAATGCATATATAGGCCTATGTGTTCGCACTATAGCGGCCGCATTTTAAGTCCGATTCCGTCCAAATTTCGTACACATGTTGGTTGTCTATGTTGTTCAGACGAGTTCGTTAGCCAAAAAAATCCAACAACCAAAAGCACGTTTTTGACCGGAAGTAAAATTTTTTTGAGATATTTCCTCCCAATACGAGGGTTGGCGTGCGAAGCACGCTATGTTTTATATGTTGAAGATACTCCCAATATGCGGAATGGCGTGCGAAGCACGCAATGCATTGTGTATTGAAGATACTCCCGATACGGGGGTTGGCGTGCGAAGCACGCAATGCTTTGTGCGTTGAAGATACTCCCAATATGCGAAATGGCGTGCGAAGCACTTTGAATAGACCTATTTCCCAAATTGTTGGTTGAAACCCTAACACATAAGCCTATAATCTTAATTTTGGAAATTTGCTCAACTGACGTCAGCGGTTCAGCTGCGTGGTCGAATTATTTTAAAATTCATTATGTATGTTTTATAATATGCTGGGTAATTTTATCACGTGCGTCCAGTTTACAATTACGTTTTTCATAAAAAAAAGTATTTAAAAAACCGTAGAATCAAAATCATATTTCGGGTATGACGCTAATCATAACCATTCGTCTGTGAGACTACCAAGATTAAACAAATTAAAACCATTTTTTTTCTACACTCTTTATTTTTGCATTGTTTTAATGTAGTACAAGTAATTAACTAAGATTTTGATTTAAACAATGTAGAATACGGACTACGGATTAGCAAATGTATATTACCTTTTTATCCGGTATGTCACACTAATAAAATGTTGGTTTTAATGATTACCGCAGTTTTGGGCTGCGTGAGCCCACCATCAGATCATATAATAAGGAGTTACTTGTTTTTTTTTTCAGGAATCGTTCCTCACGGACCTCGTCAACATTTAAAACAATCGTGAATACAGTCCGAACGTTCGTTGAAAAGTGCGCACTGACCGATATCGTATGCTTTTTTTAAATCGTTTTAACTTTTGTAAACATATATTTGTACAAACGTGGTTTGTATTGTTGGACGCAGCTTTATATTTTGGGACGCAGCTTTGTATTGTTGGACGCAGTTTTGTATTGTTGGACGCAGCTTTGTATTGTTGGACGCAGCTTTGTATTTTTAGACGCAGCTTTGTATTGTTGGAAGCAACTTTGTATTGTTGGACGCAGCTTTGTATTGTTGGACGCAGCTTTGTATTGATGGGCGCAGCTTTGTATTGTTGGACGCAGCTTTGTATTGATGGGCGCAGCTTTGTATTGTTGGACGCAGCTTTGTATTTTTAGACGCAGCTCTGTATTGTTGGAAGCAGCTTTGTATTGTTGGACGCAGCTTTGTATTGATGGACGCAGCTTTGTGTTGCTTTGAATACGTGTGAACTATATTCACGATTGCTTTAAATGTTGACGTGCTCCGAATCAACGATTCCTTAATAAAAAATAAAAAAATACAAATAACACCTTATATGATCTGATGATGAGCTCACGCAGCCCGAAACTGCAGTAATCATTAAAACCAACATCGGATGAGAAGAGTGTGACATATCGAATGAAAAGGTAATATAAGTTTATTTAACATTTTGAGTTGTTTTTGTATCGTATATTTACTTTTAAGAGTACTTGTCACAATTGTCCCCTAAAAGCTATGCCAACAGTCCGTTTTTGTTTTGTTTTTTATATTATTTATTTCTTTTTTTAATTGATTCGAACAGATTTAGTTTGGAATATCCAATTAGTATAGAAAAGTTTTAATTCAAAATTAAAACAAAAAAGCAAAATTGTGTAATGTTAATAACAATGTAAAAGTGCACTAACACTAATCGTAATAGTTCGTCTCACAGACTACGGCATGAAAACAAAACGACATAACCTCAAAGTACAAGATCATTACGCGCTGAATTGCCGCGGTGCACTGAAAGGTGTCAACGGGGAAGGATTAGAATGGGGGTACACCATGCCTACTGCATTCCAACATAGCAAACGACCAATTTCTGTGAACTTACATCGTCTGCCAGACGAATTATTATGATTATGACGAATGATTATGACGACTGATTTATGATACGAGTTGAATAAATTACAGGTTTTTTGTTAATAAACGTCCATGTTCAAGTTGCGATGCAGCCCGTTATGTTAGTGTGAGGATACTGACATAGCTGAACACACACTATTTCACTGCAGTGTAGAAGGGGAAAAATTAAACAAGAAAGTCTGATGCACAATGAAGGTCTGTGGCGCGGATAAGGATAAGGGGATCAACCCTCCCCCTAGGGAATAAACAAATACAAATTCATGGCACGCGAGTGAATAATTCTGTAAGAATACTTTAAATCTACATGTTTTAAAGTACTGAATAACTATGAAATAAAATAAATATCAGTCTTGTTTTGTTATTTGTTGTGTTTGAGATCGTGCAAGATTTCGGGGGTCTTCTAAACCTTGCGTATAAAACAGCAAAAATATGCACTTTGTACTAACGTGTTTCGGACGCCGTTTTTCTACCTAAAACGTTGTGAAACATCTTAAAGTGTTCTTAAAGGCTTTTTGCTTTTGTCTTATATCTCATAATTGAAAGAAATGGTCGGCAACTCCTTTTAATCAACAGTTTAAATGAGTAAAAATCGATGTTTTTACGCATTTTTTGGGAGTTTTAAGCAATAATTTCCATATTTTAAGCTAACACGTAAAAAATATAAAGACTTCTTTAAAACTTAAAGTAGTTTCCCAGATTATTAATTTATAAATAGAATCGGAAACACGTTATTACGAATGCATGTTTCAACGATTTTGCGGCTTCAGTCAGACCTTTTGTATTGAAATCATACTGTACCTTGGGAGTTATCTTAAAGTTAGATTTTGCCTGTAATCTAGTCGCTACTGAAAAGTATTAATTGTTATTAATGTTTGTCAATAAACACGTTTAAATATACAAAGGTCAGTGGTTTGTATTCATTTCAAACATCGCCTTTTCTAAAATATATACACTCTGTATTTAACATTGTATGATTATTAGTATATAGTTAACTTAAACGTTATTACACTCACTACACTTACACTGTAAAGTCCTTCGGTTGGATTTTTTTTAAATAAGTTTTGTCAACAAAATAAAGTAATATATAAGTTTATAAAAACCGGTTTTCAATCTTGTGTACAAATATCTAACTAACATACTCCTTTCCTTTACTTACGAACTTATTTTATACGAGATGTTGCTACTCTATAACCTGAACAACAAACTGTTTGGTGCTAGTTTCAGTAAAATCTAATATCTATCACAATCTTTTATGATATTTCATCTTAAAACTAGCACCAGTAGGCTCTAAAATGTTTATCCGAACCGTAATGTTTTTCAAATTACCGGACTCTCCTTTTAAAACGGGGATATTCAATACCACCCCGACCCTAGTGTAGAGTCACCTACTAGATTACCCCCCCCCCCCCCCCCCAATAAAAGCTATTCCTATTCATGCCACTGTTGAAGGTACCTAATTTCATCAAGGAAATGATGGACAGTAATGAAAAGCGGTTGGGGTGGGTCATTTTATCATGAACATTATAGTCCAGAAACACGCGGACGAAAGGAAATGGGTTTGATGCATTATAATTAAATCATCCTTTATTACATATTACAAATAAAACAGCTGATTTGGGTCATAATCTGAACACAATTTTAAAGTTCCTTGAAAACATTTAGGTTTATTACCACAGCAACCAAATTGGCAAATTTAGAATCAGGCAACTATTTTTTTTTTTTTTTTTTTTTTTTTTTTTTTTTTGTTAGTTAACGACTACTATAATTATTTGACCAGTTTGTAGCCTAATTATTATAACTTCAAAATTGCCTCTCTTCTACATAAATATAAACAATATCTGTCCCAATCAATCTTTATTCCCGTGAAAATATTATAGTATGCAATAATCTGTTTGCATTTGATTCGCAGCTTGGATTGACGAGCGAAGTGAGCAAGGAGTGGATCCCTCTACTAAATACAACATTTATTATTCAATTAATTCATTTTTTTAACACGTTCAATGCTAAGCAAATTTCGTACTTCCTACGCTAGGAGCTGACCTTTTATTTTTTATATTTACAGCCTAAATGAGTAGAAATTACTTTATTTTTGAACCTTTCTACGTAATAATCACTAATATTTTAAAGCGGACGCACATGTGAGTCCATAGCATACAGGCTTAAAATTGGCGTGCGAAACACGCAATGCTCTGTGTATTATTGAAAATACTCCCAATACGGGGGTTGGCGTGCGAAGCACGCAATGTTTTGTGTATTAAAAATACTCCCAATACGGGGGCTGGCGTGCGAAGCACGCAATGTACTGTGTATTGAAAATACTCCCAATACGGGGGTTGGCGTGCGAAGCACGCAATGCTCTGTGTATTGAAAATACTCCCAATACGGGGGTTGGCGTGCGAAGCACGCAATACACGGTGCGTCGGCCGCTTCTCATAGTGTTCAGTATCAAACTCATATGTGCGACCTAGATTTTACAATTCTGAAACTACGATTGGCCTTTCTAAAAACAATATCAAAAGTACAAATAACTGAACGAATATATTTCTTTGATAAAAATAGGGGTTTGTCTTATCTGCAAATCCATGCTTTGGTTTCATGAAAACACTCGCACAAAATAAACTGCTGCCCACTTCAGAGAGGCTAAGTTTACAAAAATGGCCACTAGAGTTTGTTGTAGGCACAAGTACAGATGTGAAACAGCGGGTAAGGTTAAGGATCTTCTTTACCTTGAAGAAAACTCCCGAGTGTACAGTATGATTTCAATGCAAAAGGCCTGACTCAAGCCGCAAAATCGTTGAAACATGCATTCGTAATACCGTGTTTCGGATTCTATTTATAAATTAATAATCTGGGAAACTACTTTAAGTTATAAAGAAGGCTTTATATTTTTTACGTGTTACCTTAAAATATGGAAATTATTGCTTAAAACGCCCAAAAAATGCGTTAAAAATAACAGTTTTTTACTCATTTAAACGGTTGATTAAAAGGAGTTGCCGACGATTTCTTTCAATTATGAGGTATAAGACAAAAGCACAAAGCCTTTAAGAACAATTTAAGATGTTTCACAACTTTTTAGGTTGAAAAACGGCGTCCGAAACACGGTAATACGAAGTGCATATTTTTGCTGTTTTACGCAATGTATAGAAGACCCTTAAGGCTCGGCTCTCTACATTCAAAACGGCGAAGTTGGGTACCAATTTCAATGTTAAATAACCAAAACATACCTTCACTATTAAGCATATTTTCCCCTTAAGGGGACGCTTACCCTGCCGCCATATTGAATCTGATTCCCATAAGAGCAATGCTACAGAATAAGTCATTTTTTTCCGTTAATTCGTGGAATAAATTTAAAATTTTTGTTTCATTTTGAAGTACTATCATATGCGGATGTTGATTGCCGAATACATTTTCAAAACCCGTGTTATTGTTTTCATAAACGTATGATATTAATAGTAAAAAATAGTAAACTTTATTAATTTTTTACTCAGTTGCAAAAAGAGATATTGCAAAAAACTTTAGCAATCAACACCCACAATCTATTTTACTTTAAGAAAAAAAATACAGCTTTCGTTTTTTGACAAAACAACACAAAAATATGCTTAATAGTGAAGGTAAGTTTTCGTTATTTAACATTGAAATTGGTACCCAACTTCGCCGTTTTGATGTAGAGAGCCGAGCTTTAAATCTTAGCACTACAGCTATTAAAATTCAGTGTTACCATAGATCATGAATAATAAATAGATCTTGCATCCATACGGCAGCAGTGTGGCGAAAATTAGGTTGTCGGGAAAATAGTGCATGATCGCGCCGCGAGGTAGTGCTAGGAAGAAATCATTGGTAGCATTGGTGTTTCACACAGCTTCCGTTGTTTCCCCAATAGATAGCGCCACTATCGTCGAATTTCCAGTGGAACGAAATATTGCATTGGATCGGAGTTCTATTCGGTTATCCAAATACAATGCTGTTACATATCTGTAACGCAGAGCACTAGTATAAATTCCAAACTCTTCCACAGCGTACGTAAATTTACCTTTACTAAATAATAACTTTATTGGTTTTACAAAGTCCGTGTAACTGCGGTTTTCATCAATTAAACGTGACGCGTAATAATTAGACTTAAGCTACAGTCTTTTTCGGCAGATATTATTCAACACATATAACCATGAACGCTATTCCAGTTTGGTCTATGTATATTTTGTCACAGCTGCCGCAACGTTATTTTGTACACGTTATTTTGATCTTTCAAAATAAATTCAACATCCAAATAGTTTTAAAAAAATTTAGAAGTTTTTGAAATATTGAATTCACTAAGAATACAATATCTGAATCGAATTCCAACCATGTTTGGTCCAATCAGACCACATCCGTCACCAGGATGTCCACAATTACGTTCGTGGAACCGTCGCAGTCTCACCGTAGAATAACAAAACTCGTTAACCATAGCACTAGACATTCCTCGTATTGTGCTGACATTAACCACTTAATGCTGACCTCTTTTATAATTTTGACTCCTTACGGGTTGTTTAGTTTCCCGTTGTTAAATATCACGACTTATACGCGTATAGCAAATGCTCTAAAGACAAAATTGTGTGGATAGAACTACATCATACTGTGTTTTAAAAAAAATTACAAAACACTAATTGTCACACACATACGTTTAATAATCAAACCTTCATATTCAGTGATATATGAGCTACAACCAGAAACTTCTAGTTTTCACTGAAATGTATCACTGAAGATGACGACTTTGTCGTTGAAACGCGTTTGATTATTATACGTATGTGTGACGGGAATTATTGTATTGTTATTGGAACGAAGTTCCTTATCAATAAGTAACGTAATACGTAACGAAAAAAAGTGTTATTAATTGGTTACTATGGCGATGACAAATACAAAATTCGACTAACGAAAAAGCGTTATCAAACTGGTTGCTATGGCAATTACAAAAAATAGAAAATACGCGTAACGAAAAAGCTTTATCAAATAGGCTGCTATAGCAATGAAGTATATACATTCAAGAAACATGTGTTTTGGTTCATAAATTTAAATTAAGAGACGTTCGGTTCCGTCCAACGTAGTTCACATATTATCATCAAGCGCTGAAATACATTCAAGAAACATAAAATGTTGATTCATCAGTCCTAGGCCTGACCTAAATTTATTGTGTGTATATTTAATTTATTTAACCTGCCTTAACGGCAACACACATACAATAATTTTAGGTTAGGCTTAGAAAGTAATTATAAGTCTAGGCCTGGCCTAAAATTATTGTATGTATGTTGCCGTTAAGACAGGTAAATCAATTAAACACACACACACACACACACACACAATAATTTTAGATTAGGCCTATACTGATGAACCAACATTTTATACTTATTGAATGTATTTAAAATGAATGGACATTTACTGTAACTGTGTTTACCATAATCTTAGCTTTGATGTTATAATTAATTTTACACCTTTATTATAATAACATTGAAGGTATGGAAACAGTAAATATTTGTATAAAAAACAAACTAATAATAAACGGCAATTGAAAGATTAAAATTATGTGTGTGTGTGTTGCCGTTAAGGCTGGTAAAAGAATTGAAGAAAAGGCGTGATGAACTTTGTTCCTGACGGAGGTCCCACGACCGCATCATTTACTTTTTATTTTAAAATAATTCCTTCTAACTCGTCAAGTTCAAAGTTTATTAAATCTCACTGTGTGTTTATAGTTTCAAAATGTTTATTGTACTTCCCGACACGATACACCCTTGAAACTTTGCATGTGATTAGATTATACAACACGCACAAGAAACAAAATCCTAACTTTAAAATTTAGAAGATTTAAAAAGAGACATACATGTGGAGATCCGATGGAGCCTAATTGCGGATATGCGACTGTGTCTTAAATAATTGCGGAGGTGCGGACGTATCCTTCAATATTTGCGGAGACGCGATGAAGCCTTAAATAATTGTGGTTATGCGACGGAGCCTTTCATAATTGTGG
>JAGFPH010013295.1:14203-26965 GCA_018207615.1 Philaenus spumarius
TCCCCTACTACTCCAGTGCTGATTGACATGATGCTTTCTCCAACTGGAAAAGGATTATGTGCTAAAAACCAGCCTAAAAACTTCATGACATCTGTTTCATCTTGTCGCATTCTAGAAAATTTGGCCTCAACGTGTTGCTCTGTTGTGGAGAAGGTAACACCTCAAAATTGTTCTATTTGCAGAGACACTTCCATTATTGCAGGCATAGACGAAATCCACTTCATGAGAACACTATCTGTCATGCCTCTTCCACCACTCAACCCACCTTGACTTTTGATAAATCGCATTAAAGTTTGCTCAATGGTCATGTCTGACCATATACCAGACCACGATTTTTCAGATCTTCGTACTGTAAAAAAGCCTTTGACCACAAAACTATTTTAGTCCTCAGTAGTAAGTTTGGATTTAAGGTCAGCCATGTCCTGCAAATACAGTTGGCACGATTTAACATACAGAAAATGTCCACTAGCGTGAAAGAATGGCAACATTTGCCACTTCGTAGATGGCCGTTCCAGTCACCTACTCTTTCAGCATGAATGAAGCATTTCATTATTGTTACCATACGGAAATATTGGACCCAAAGTTTGGCTTTATACACACCACATATACAACACATCCACGCACGTCTGTGCAGATTTGACACTGACTGTCCTTTTTTTACTATTTGACTGAGACTGAAGTTGGTGGGAGGCGGGCTTTCCTGCGCATGCACAGCCCGCTCGCCATTCTAAATGCGTTGTACTATAGGAGATAACGTGATCCCTTCTTAACGGCATACCCTTCGCGTATACCACAGAAGAACCAATGTCGGTCGACTCTATATTTTTTATGAACCTTCCACTTCAAAAACTTTATTAATGACTTTATTTTTGACTTAATTGTATATAAATATTATTTCTTATTATTATTTGCAAATACGAAATGCAATAATACATATCAAAAAATGACCAAACTTATACATTCCTGTTTCGATATTTCATTGACATAAAAATAAATAACTCATGAGCTTGTCTTGTGAGAAAGTAAATTAGATAAAATAAAACCTGAACACAAAATCTCACAATAAATACGTTTACTAACCTCAAACGTGTTTTAACGACAATGTCGCCATCCTCGGTGATGCACGGGCTACAGTAAGCAAATTATAACTTTCATTGACAATATATTATTTAAATGTATCATTAATTTAAATTTGTTTTTTCTTAAATTTTCTTAAAAATTATTATCATAAATTTTACTGATGAGTTTTTAATTAAGAATACCAATTTCTAAACTTAATTAGTGGGGAGTAGATTTGTGACTGGAAGGTACCTTTTTGCATACCGCCACGCGTATAACCGCAGATCGAAAAATTAAATTTTCTATTTGTAGACTTGATCGAATTTGAAATGTTAGGTACTTGCTGAACGCAGAATTAAATGTCCTACAACTTTCATTCAGTATATCTTTTCATTTAGAACAGCCGATTCCACGTTACGGACGTTTAAAAGTCTTAATAGTAACTTTTTAAGCAAAGTTGGTAAAAATCGTCATTTTTTGACCATTGATTTTGACAATATTTCTCGGTCAAATTAAACTTTGTGGGTAACCAATCAACGCAGAATTTAATGTTCTTTAATTTATAAAAGAGTAAAATTTTCCGTAAGATGCTTATTTTAGGAGTTAAAAGCAAAAAACTGAAAAGAGGCCGAAAATTTTGGGGTTTTTTGGACCCCTCCTTTGAAGCTCGCAGCGGGGGGTGGTGCAAACCTAGGATACTTCAATTCGATGTCAAATAAAGCGATTAAAACTATTTCCAGCTTTCCAACATTTATTTCTAGAAATGGCTCCAATATGGTCTTATTTAACTGGCCTATCAAAGAATAGACACAATATGTTTTTGATAAGAATACCTTCATTCTATCGGAATACTTCGGCAGTGCAATAAATAATTCAAGAGTGGGGTATAAAAATAAGTTTTTCTGGTCTTGTTTTTGAAACTAAGGCTAACTATGATTTTGTTAACAATACCATTCAACCCCTTTTACCTACTTTAAGTGCTTTTCACCTGATAAAAGAGATAGGCTAATCATACATGTAGGGTAGGTATTCTGGCATTCTAAAAAGTTATTTTTGGTGAACATAATAATTTTCTTGACGAAAATACTTTACATTTTGGCAGTGCAATATAAATATTTCAAGGTGAATAAATTGTCAGTCAAAATGGACCTTCTTTTGAAACTAAAGTCATAACAACGATTTGGTTAAGAATATCATCCCAATCCTTTTTACCTGCGGTTTTTAAGTGTTTTCTACCTGCTTACAGGTAAATCACACTTTTAATATTGGTTAGGTTTAAATTTAGAATTTATGTAAAATCTTTACTAGTGGGATGAATTTAAGGTTAAAATATGGTGGCATCAAATGATTTAACTATTTATGTGGATTATGAATTATTCGTTTTAAAAATTACGGTTACAATTGTATAACATTATATTCTATTAAATTTTGCATAACTCACTTTGACTTTGAGTAACTGCCGAGTGCCTCTTAATAATAAAATAGTATTATTTGAACGTAATCTGGTATAATGTAGTTAGTAAATTTATTGCACAGTTCCTCATTATTTTAAATTGTAATTAATAATTTCACCATTTCTTTGATCGATATCCGGGTTTATTATTCATATTTGGTCATTTATATTTAGAGACAGTTAAATCTGTTGCATTTAATACATGTCTAATATTATTTATTTTTTTTTAATTTTGAACATTTTTGTTTAAAGTGACATTGTTTGAAATGGTATATCATTAGGCCTACCAATGTAAACAAAATTGCGTTTTCTGAAAATAAATCTATTAATCGAGGGTGAATAAAAATACAAAAACCAAAATCGTATAATTTTAGAGCCACTATCTTGAAACGGAACCAAGTAAGGCACATTTATTTCAAATTTTTAATTTTAAAAAACTAAAAATTATGCATAACTTGATACAAAGTGAGGTAATTCATCAGTAACAAATAAGGTATAGTTATTCAACGATAAATCGAATTATTATTATCTTTGATTCATAACTAATTATGTTATTTATACTTTGATTCATTCAGATATTTTGAATACATACTAAATGATTGAATTTGAAAACAAATACTTTAGTTTGGATATAAATGTACTAAAAACTTACCTTCATTAGCAACGCGAAAATTTCTATGAAGGTAAACGGAATTTGGAAATTAATATCACAAATTCTTCACTAAGGAAAGTTTATTAAAATAGTTCAGACACTTATTTGTTAACTTTTAGCGCTATAAAAATACTTTTTTATATCTTATTGTTTGTGTACATATATTGTTTTATTTATGACTACATTTTTTTTGTTTTATTCCAAATTTATTCTATATTCAGGATGTTCAGAAAAAGGGTTGTAAGAATTCAGGGAGTGATTCACCACATCAAAATAAGATGAAAAGTTCCAACAAACATAGGTCCAAAAATGCTCCATATTATGTCTAGCCACCATTTCTTTTTACAAAATAATTTATATCTAGAAAAATGTTTGACTGATTGAGTTTAAACTAGGCTTGAGGTTTAACCTAACTTTTTTTGTTAAAATGTACGGATTTTGAGTAATTTCGGTTTGAAATTTCCAAACAGCTGTCATTTTGAAACGCATGATTGGATATAATCTCTTATTTTTCTTGAGATAGATCTTTGTTAGGTTAAACTTCATGCATTCTCATCAGTCAAACATTTCTCTAGAAATGAATTATTTTGTAAAACAACAAAATTTCTACTGCACAGAAAACGGAGCATTTTCAACGCAGTTCAAAAGGGGCCTTGTATCCATTACGCTTATGAATGTAATTATAAAATGAGCTTTAATTAGATTTCAAGCTGTCGACGTTATTAAGGGTATGCAATACAACTCGAGTCAAAGCATTGAATCCAATGAGCGGAGCCAACCTTGAGATGGCTGGTTATGATATTGCAATGGTAAAGCGCTCGAGCGCGACTAATTCCAGTCTTATATTTGATTTTCGCCATAAGGTAGGACATTTAAATTTACAGAAAGCTCCAATGTAAAGTTAGTAGTTAACAAAATTCGCCCCGGTGTTTTACTGCTATCAAAAGAATCGGCTGACAATCATATTGATCGTCTTGCTTATAAGCAAATAGCTTTAGTAAAAATATATAATTTAAATTTTGGGTGACCTACGAATTATAATTTAGATTTTCATGACAATTTCATGCGAATTACAAAAGATTATCTTCAAAATTCTCGATGAATTATAAATTATGTTGAAGGGGACTCTATGGGACTGTTCCATCCTGGTATTGCACACCCTTAAAAAACATTTTAAATCAAGCAAATATCTTTGTTTTCTCAGTAAAAAAACATAATTTATTAGCTGGAAACTTGAAAAAAATGCATAATGGCCTAGTTTTTATAGTATCTAAGTCTCAAAACAAATAAAAATACATTTATTTTTGCTATATGTTATGAAATACATACAATTACAAACCCAGATAGTTTTCTAAAACGAAAAAATATTACTTCAATAAATTAGAAACTGTTAGTGGACTTTGTACCTACTTTGGCCATTTGCAAGGGCCAAGCGAAGTGTCATTTTTGATTAATAGTGTTAGCAATTTGTAAGTGGGGTTAACAAAGGAAGGGTTTTACCTGCCCAACTCCTTTGCCATAAATTAAAACATCAATTCTTAAAGTAAATAACTTTCTCCTGCCGACATATTTTTGAATATAACTTCAAAGGTATTGTTCTATTCAGGTAAACTCCTACCAAATACTCCACCATTATGGAATCCTTTTTCTCTTATCTCTAACCGCCTATAGTAAATGTCATGTTTGTACATTTACATTACTCGTACAACCTAGATAGAACAAAATAAAGTGTGATATGTTTATTATTTATAAAAGAACTAGTGGTATGTTATATTTTAGTTATTTTGATTAAAAAAAGTACAAAGTTTATATAGATCGTTTATAACTCGTGAACCGTTTGACGGATTTTAAACGAGTTATAAAAACGACCTTGTACTTTTTTTGAATCAAAATAACTAAAATGGTCAGAATTGTCCCGTAAACGTCAATAACTTATGCAATTCTAAATTAATCTTTATGAAATTTGTTCACGTTCTTTGTATTGATCTATTAAACTTATTTTGAAATTTTGAGTCTAATCGGTTAGTAATTATAGATTTTCGTAAAACAATTATTTCGAAGGACTGAAAACCGGGTACATTATTATAGAAAATCGTGTATATCTTAAAAACTAACTATCAGAAGTTATTTTTTTAAACAAATTGCGATTCCTTATACAATTTACTATATATTATCAAATTTCTATTAATTTATAATAATAATTGTACGTACACCATTCGATATAATATAATTATTAATTAACTAAATATTATTTTATTAAATATTTTTACGAAAATCTATATTTACTAACCGATACAAGTCAAATTTTCAACAAATGTTCAACAGGCCAATGCAAAGAAGGTATAAAAATTGCATAAAAATTCGTTTAGAATTGCAGAAGTTATTGACTTTTACGAGAAAAGTCATAAATCGAAATTTTTTAATTAATTTTAAACATTAATTATGTATTTTTAAAAATACGTTTGGAAATATGAAATTATAGTATCTTATAGAAAAATTAATTGTGAATCTGAATCTTTTAACAGTTTTAAAATCCGTCAAACTGTTCACAAGTTATAAACGACCTACGGAAATCATTTTACTTTTTTTGAATCAAAATAAATAAAGCGTTCAGAATTGTCCCGTAAACGTCAATAACTTATGCAATTCTAAATTAATCATTATGCAATTTTTGTACGTTCTTTGTATTGATATATTGAACTTCTTTTGAAAATTTGAGTCAAAGTGGTTAGTAATTATTATAGATCTCCGTTAAAAATGATATCGATGGACCGAAAAGCGGGTACATTATTATAGGAATTCGTTTACATCTTAAAAACTATCTATCAGAAGTTATTTTTTTAAACAAATTCCATTTCCTTATACAATTTACTATAAATTATCAAGTTTCTATTAATTTATAATAATAATTGTACGTATACCATTCGATATAATATAATTATTAATTAACTAAATATTATTTTATTAAATAATTTTACGAAAATCTATATTTACTAACTGATACAATTCAAATTTTCAACAAATGTTCAACAGGCCAATGCAAAGAAGGTATAAAAATTGCATAAAAATTCGTTTAGAATTGCAGAAGTTATTGACTTTTACGTGAAAAGTCATAAATCGAAATTTTTTAATTAATTTTAAACATTAGTTATGTTCAAAATACGTTTGGAAATATAAAATTATAGTATCTTATAGAAAGTTATTTTTTTAAACAAATTGCGATTCCTAATGTCGGTCACAATACTGAGGATTCACTAAATGTACATAAAGGAACATAGTTTACAATTTATAAGCAGAATTAAAAATATATGTGTTTAGGGCGTAGCCCCTATTCTAAAATAAAACCGAGCCATACCATCTAGACTAGCCATAAACTCAGACGTCATCAAATGTAAATAGAGCGACAAGTTTTACACCTAAGCAGCAAATAACAATTTATGTATTTGGGGCGTAGCCCCATTGCCCTAAGGATCCGAACCATACCAAGCTGTCGGCCACAGCTTATGACAGCCTATGGCAGGATCCATCATAGGTAAATAAATTGAAGTTTTCTACAATTTATAAACAGAAAATCTAAATTTCTGTATTTGGGGCGTAGCCCCTATTCTAGAACTGACCCGAACCATACTATGTAGACAACCTGTACACTCAGACGTCATCAAATGTAAATTGAGTGACAAGTTTCACAGTTTATATGCAGTAAATAACAATTTCAGTATTTGGGGCGTAGCTCCATGGCTCTTTAGATGGCAAAACATACCAAGATGTCGGGTACTATACCCAGGATCCACCATAGGTAAATAATTTGACGTTGTTTACAATTTATAAACAGAAAATCTAAATTTCTGTATTAGGGCGTTGCCCCTATTGCAAAATAGATGGAGCAATACCAAGTAAACGAGCGATAATCTCAGACGTCATGTAAATAGACCGACAATTTTTACACTTTATAAGCAGCAAATAACAATTTCTGTATTTGGGGCGTAGCCCCATTGCCATATAGATCCGAACCATATCAAGATGTCAGCCGCTATACGCAGGATCCACCATAGGTAAATAAATTGACGTTGTTTACAATTTATAAACAGAAAAGCTAAATTTCTGTATTCGGGGCGTAGCCCCTATTCTAGAATAGACCCAAGCCATACCATGTAGACTACCTGTACACTCAGACGTCATCAAATGTAAATTGAGTGACAAGTTTCACAGTTTATATGCAGTAAATATCAATTTCTGTATTTAGGGCGTAGCCCCATGGCTCTTTAGATGGCAAACCATACCACGATGTCGGCTACTATACCCAGGATCCACCATAGGTAAATAATTTGACGTTGTTTACAATTTATAAACAGAAAACCTAAATTTCAGTATTTGGGCGTAGCCCCTATTGCAAAATAGATGGAACAATACCAAGTAAACTAGCGATAAACTCAGACGTCATGTAAATAGACCGACAAGTTTTACACTTTATATGCAGCAAATAAGAATTTCTGTATTTGGGGCGTAGGCCAATTGCTATATAGATCCGAACAATACTATAAAGTCGGTATAAAGTCGGGCGCTTTACGTTATTGTTAGTGTAGACAAAGTTATAAAATGGTTTACAGTTTATAAACAGTAAACATCAATACCCGTATTTGGGGCGTAGCCCCTTTGCATAATAGATCCGTACCAAACCATGAAGTCAATCGCTCTACTCTCTGGTCATCAAATATAATATAGTTTTACAGTTTGTAAACAGTAAATAACAATACTGTACATGTAGTTGGGGCGTAGTTCATATTCAAAAGTAAGCCTGACTTTCTAGGAAGTTAAATGCTTTACGCACCACATCAAATGTAAATAAATCACCAGTTTATAGTTTATAAACATTAAATAATAATATCTGTATTTGGGGCGTAGCCCCTAAGCAAATTAAATTCAAACAATATAACGAATATTTCCGCTTTACTCAGACGTCATGAAATGTAAATAAAGCGCTATTGTTAACAGTTTACAAACAGTAAAAACAATTGGTACTTTAGGGCCGTAGCTCCTTCGAATATTTATTTTCAATAAATCAAGGAATGGGAAATGACAACTAAAAGTTACGAATAAAAGAATCAATGTACAAACTACATTTAAATTTTTTACAGTGTTGCCAGATTTATGGACGCAATATGACACTAATTTAGTCATTCTGCATACATGAAAAATATACAAAGGTCGACTGCAGCGACTCTGTCGAAAGAACACGGAACTATGAAATGTATATCATTTACTAACTTCCTACCATTATTGAGTCCACCCAAATATTTGCAACATGTTTTTAGGTCTGAAAAAAAAATTAAAAAATATGATTTGATATTTTGTTAAGCAACCTTATGAAATATAGAACAAGCTTACTCTTTAATATATCACACTGGTTCACGACACAATTGTTTAACATGGGGTTGTACTATTGCGTCCTTATACGGACTTGACATTGCACCCGGACGCAACTTTAAATGTAAAGTGCTTTAACATGGACGCAATAATGATATAAAAGTGTATATATATATACACTTATCTAAATTGTCGCGACTTGATTCTTCAAGGAAATAAAGTGTAGGTCTATGCGATATAGGACGTTGTCAATAAATAGTAAAGCTTCGCAATAATTTTTTGCAACTCAACATGACGGAAATAAAAAAACAAACATATTATAATATTGTTACCGTTTATGAAAACACTTGTTTCGGAATGTGATCCTGTTACTTTATGACTGCATGGGGTTTTCAACTTTTAGACCTAATACTAAGCACACAGCACGACCCAAAAACGTAAATGCTGGTCAGCTGACTAAACATGATTAACCTCGTATTGCGACTGTCGCTTCTATCGGAGGCAAATAATTATGTTTAGACCTTGGGCTCAGTACCTGAGAGAGTTTAAGGACAAATACCTCTAGTGTGGGGATTTTGTGTCCGTGGGAGAGGGTTTGGTTCGATAAATACCGTTTGGAGTTAGTGATTCAACGAGTGTATTATTTTTAAGTATAATCTTTTCTTCCAAGCAGTAGATAGAAAAAATACCAAGCTGGTGTAGCATATATGACTGCAGGGTGTTTATATGTTCTGTACATTGACAGCATTTTCCGTAAATGAATTGAGCTACTTTCTTTAATGATTGGAAGGAGTCTGCCTCGGACTGATTTGGCTTTTGATATTGTCTGCTTGATGTGTTGGACAGGATAAGCTTAGAGTCAAGGGCGATTCCAGGATATCTGAAATTTCGTTTCCAAGCAATGAGGGCTTTGTTCAGTATACATTGAAAATTTAGCTGTCTATGTTTTGTAGAGAAGTGAACTGTCTTATGTTTTGTCAGTGTTTACTATAATTCTCCATTTTCTGAACCATGGTTGCAATCTATCCAACCGTTGTTGGATGATAGTTGATTCATGTTCAGTCAACATGAACAGTAAGGCATGGCAGCATCGACAAAGAGTCGCTGTGACAGTTTAGGTACAGTAGCGGTTCAAGAACTGAGCCTGGGGAACTTCAGCCGCAATAGGTTGAGGAATTGATAAAATACTTTTGACAGGAACCTAGAACCATATGCAGTCGAAGTATGACTTTATGAGATGTACTGTACTGCGGGCTAATTCACATAGCTGGCCTTTGCGCCATATTTTGTCAAAAGCTTTTGTTATGTCCAAAAAAACTGCAATAGATCGGAGACATTTGTTGAACCCTTTTAAAGGCCGCTAAGTATTATTAAACTGGATTGTGTTAGGTGTTCACTTTGAAATCCAAATTAATCTAGTCGAATAACATTTTTCAGATGTTAGGTGAGCTGGTTGTATATAAGCACGGTTTAAAGAAACTATTACAGATAGCTGACTGGATGTTGAAAAGTGCTGCGGTAGTTCGACGTAGTACCGAAGCCTTCATCCAGTCTGCGCTGGCAGGGGCACGCTAGGTTAAGGGGTAGATCTGGGGGGAAGAGTGGAGGGGAGCTCTTCATTCATACGTCACTATCCTACACTCTCCCTCTCGCTGTTACAGAGACTGACTCTTTCCCATCGCCAGTTCTATGTTGTACCAAATCTTTTAACCTTGATCAATTACTTACGGCCTCTCCTAAAGAACATAAGTAGCACATCTGAGACGAAATGTGTTTTGTTTACTGCTTAAACCTATACATAATTTATTTTAGTAATGCAATGTTTTTATTAGTTTACTAAAATTATGATGTACTATATTATACTGCATTATTAATGTTATGAATCTAGAGTAAAACGTAGAGTATAGTAAATTTCAGTCATTATTGAACTGTGAACTGTGTTATCTAATTTGAAAATCATAGAGAAATTTGTTTTACATTCACCAATAGCAATTCCTTTCTTTGCACAGTATATTGTATTATTATAAATATCGTTATTCCATTGACTTTTAAAGATAGCAATATATAATATAAAATAAACCCAGACTGTTGTAAGTTTTACCTTGCATCAACAAATTTGCATTTAATATTTATTTGATGTGCGATCTAAACTTATGGTTCATTATTTTCGGAAACTAATGAAACAATTTTACACAGGATTATTATAACCATACAAACCCTATTACATGTTTTAAGATGGCGGTCACTTCATTTTTGATTCATTTCATTCATGATTAACATTTTTACTTTGACATATCTATATTAATATAATAAAGAGGTAAAATTTATTAGTTTGTTTGTATGTAGGGGGTAATCTCTGAAAATCCTGAACCGATTGAAAAAATAGTTTTACTAATAAAAAGCTACACTATCACTGAGTAACATAGGGTATAATTCATTTTGATAAAAACCTTTTTTATTTTAATAATTGTAAATTTAGTAGGAAAGAAATCTTAGGTTAGGAATAGACTGATAAACCAACACATGTATTTACATTTATTACCATAGCAACCAATTAAATAATAAAATAACAGATAAAACAGCTGTTTGCTCCAATATTACCATTAACATCTGATTTCAAAGTTTGAAGCAATTTTTAAATTTCTAACTTTTAGATTAGGTTTTTATTAAAGTGTAGACCTGAGCCTTGCTGGTTCTTTTATTATAACTGCTGTTATAAAATATACGAAATAATTTGATTTGTACGTTTAACATTATTCACCATCTTAGCTTTGGCGTTATTATTAATAATATTAAAAAGAGGTAAAATGTATTTGTTTGTATGTAGGGGGTAATCTCTGGAACTACTGAACCGATTGAAAAAATAGTTTTACTAATATAAAGCTACACTATCCTTGAGAATTAATAGCACATAGGTTAGAATTAATTTTGATTTAAGTGCTGAAACAACCCCTAAAACAATAAATATTATTTGTTATACTTTCTTTGAAGCTAGAGAGCTGAAATGTTTTACATTTGTTTCTTACAAGATAAATAAAAAAAGTTAACTTGATTTGCATTTTGTCGGTGATGGTAAGGGGCGAAAATGTGATAACCCACAAAATATTAAAAATTAATTGCTTTATTTTAATTAAAGTTAGTTAGCTGAAAATTTGTACACTTATTTCTTACATCATACATAAAAAAGTATAATAGATTGATTTTTTGTCGCGTGCTGCCAAGGGGTGAAAATGTAGTAAAAATGTACAAATTTCCTTAAAGCTAGAGAATAAACCCTTAATAAATTAAGGAATTTAAAAATAAGAAACCACTATCTTACATCCTAATTATAATAAATAAGACATATTAGAATTTAATAGTAGGGCCTATTTATCAACTCCTATAAAAGCGAGTGTACGTACGTACTTACGTGAGTAACATATAATGTAACTGCTGATTTCACCAATCATCTATAATACTTAAACAAACTCAGTGTAGATTATAGTTTAGGGTTATGTTTACAACTTCAATCGTTACAATTTCTTGCTAAGTTGATTTTTTTTAATATGAGTTATAGAACTAATGTATGCTATAATATACGTTATAATATTTGCGTTGAGGTAATAAACTGTATATAAATACAACCTTTTGTCATCAATATATTTATAAAATACACTTTGAGCTTGACGGGTGAGAAGGAATTTATATTTTAAAAAATTAATAAGGTAAAAATTTAGAACAGCTTGACCAGAGGTTTTTTTAAAATTTCTTCATATTATGAAAGAACACGTTAAACTGATTATAAAAACATGAAAAATATCCGCCGGAAATAAAAATTATAGAAATTACGAGAGAAATAAAAGTAGAAAATATAGAGGTTAACTTCAGTATTTTTTTTTTATTTAACACTAAATAAAAGAAACAAATCACTTAATACACCAAGAAATATCAATAATAACTTCACTAAACAAAATTAATGAAAGAAATCACGAAAATATATGTAGATATTTATATAACTTTTCAAAACGTTTAGTTTAAAAACAATAACAATTATCGTTAATAAATTACATTGAATACCAGTATAAAAGAAGAAAGTTATCATTTCTGATTGCCAACGTTGCCACATTGAACATATGTAATACGAAAAGATGACGCAACAGTATAATTATAATATTTCGTCGTTATTATCACATTATATAATTAGAATTAAAAAAAAACTAGAGGTACTGACCTATACTGTTTAGTCACAATATGT
>JAGFPH010013296.1:14202-26964 GCA_018207615.1 Philaenus spumarius
TCCCCTACTACTCCAGTGCTGATTGACATGATGCTTTCTCCAACTGGAAAAGGATTATGTGCTAAAAACCAGCCTAAAAACTTCATGACATCTGTTTCATCTTGTCGCATTCTAGAAAATTTGGCCTCAACGTGTTGCTCTGTTGTGGAGAAGGTAACACCTCAAAATTGTTCTATTTGCAGAGACACTTCCATTATTGCAGGCATAGACGAAATCCACTTCATGAGAACACTATCTGTCATGCCTCTTCCACCACTCAACCCACCTTGACTTTTGATAAATCGCATTAAAGTTTGCTCAATGGTCATGTCTGACCATATACCAGACCACGATTTTTCAGATCTTCGTACTGTAAAAAAGCCTTTGACCACAAAACTATTTTAGTCCTCAGTAGTAAGTTTGGATTTAAGGTCAGCCATGTCCTGCAAATACAGTTGGCACGATTTAACATACAGAAAATGTCCACTAGCGTGAAAGAATGGCAACATTTGCCACTTCGTAGATGGCCGTTCCAGTCACCTACTCTTTCAGCATGAATGAAGCATTTCATTATTGTTACCATACGGAAATATTGGACCCAAAGTTTGGCTTTATACACACCACATATACAACACATCCACGCACGTCTGTGCAGATTTGACACTGACTGTCCTTTTTTTACTATTTGACTGAGACTGAAGTTGGTGGGAGGCGGGCTTTCCTGCGCATGCACAGCCCGCTCGCCATTCTAAATGCGTTGTACTATAGGAGATAACGTGATCCCTTCTTAACGGCATACCCTTCGCGTATACCACAGAAGAACCAATGTCGGTCGACTCTATATTTTTTATGAACCTTCCACTTCAAAAACTTTATTAATGACTTTATTTTTGACTTAATTGTATATAAATATTATTTCTTATTATTATTTGCAAATACGAAATGCAATAATACATATCAAAAAATGACCAAACTTATACATTCCTGTTTCGATATTTCATTGACATAAAAATAAATAACTCATGAGCTTGTCTTGTGAGAAAGTAAATTAGATAAAATAAAACCTGAACACAAAATCTCACAATAAATACGTTTACTAACCTCAAACGTGTTTTAACGACAATGTCGCCATCCTCGGTGATGCACGGGCTACAGTAAGCAAATTATAACTTTCATTGACAATATATTATTTAAATGTATCATTAATTTAAATTTGTTTTTTCTTAAATTTTCTTAAAAATTATTATCATAAATTTTACTGATGAGTTTTTAATTAAGAATACCAATTTCTAAACTTAATTAGTGGGGAGTAGATTTGTGACTGGAAGGTACCTTTTTGCATACCGCCACGCGTATAACCGCAGATCGAAAAATTAAATTTTCTATTTGTAGACTTGATCGAATTTGAAATGTTAGGTACTTGCTGAACGCAGAATTAAATGTCCTACAACTTTCATTCAGTATATCTTTTCATTTAGAACAGCCGATTCCACGTTACGGACGTTTAAAAGTCTTAATAGTAACTTTTTAAGCAAAGTTGGTAAAAATCGTCATTTTTTGACCATTGATTTTGACAATATTTCTCGGTCAAATTAAACTTTGTGGGTAACCAATCAACGCAGAATTTAATGTTCTTTAATTTATAAAAGAGTAAAATTTTCCGTAAGATGCTTATTTTAGGAGTTAAAAGCAAAAAACTGAAAAGAGGCCGAAAATTTTGGGGTTTTTTGGACCCCTCCTTTGAAGCTCGCAGCGGGGGGTGGTGCAAACCTAGGATACTTCAATTCGATGTCAAATAAAGCGATTAAAACTATTTCCAGCTTTCCAACATTTATTTCTAGAAATGGCTCCAATATGGTCTTATTTAACTGGCCTATCAAAGAATAGACACAATATGTTTTTGATAAGAATACCTTCATTCTATCGGAATACTTCGGCAGTGCAATAAATAATTCAAGAGTGGGGTATAAAAATAAGTTTTTCTGGTCTTGTTTTTGAAACTAAGGCTAACTATGATTTTGTTAACAATACCATTCAACCCCTTTTACCTACTTTAAGTGCTTTTCACCTGATAAAAGAGATAGGCTAATCATACATGTAGGGTAGGTATTCTGGCATTCTAAAAAGTTATTTTTGGTGAACATAATAATTTTCTTGACGAAAATACTTTACATTTTGGCAGTGCAATATAAATATTTCAAGGTGAATAAATTGTCAGTCAAAATGGACCTTCTTTTGAAACTAAAGTCATAACAACGATTTGGTTAAGAATATCATCCCAATCCTTTTTACCTGCGGTTTTTAAGTGTTTTCTACCTGCTTACAGGTAAATCACACTTTTAATATTGGTTAGGTTTAAATTTAGAATTTATGTAAAATCTTTACTAGTGGGATGAATTTAAGGTTAAAATATGGTGGCATCAAATGATTTAACTATTTATGTGGATTATGAATTATTCGTTTTAAAAATTACGGTTACAATTGTATAACATTATATTCTATTAAATTTTGCATAACTCACTTTGACTTTGAGTAACTGCCGAGTGCCTCTTAATAATAAAATAGTATTATTTGAACGTAATCTGGTATAATGTAGTTAGTAAATTTATTGCACAGTTCCTCATTATTTTAAATTGTAATTAATAATTTCACCATTTCTTTGATCGATATCCGGGTTTATTATTCATATTTGGTCATTTATATTTAGAGACAGTTAAATCTGTTGCATTTAATACATGTCTAATATTATTTATTTTTTTTTAATTTTGAACATTTTTGTTTAAAGTGACATTGTTTGAAATGGTATATCATTAGGCCTACCAATGTAAACAAAATTGCGTTTTCTGAAAATAAATCTATTAATCGAGGGTGAATAAAAATACAAAAACCAAAATCGTATAATTTTAGAGCCACTATCTTGAAACGGAACCAAGTAAGGCACATTTATTTCAAATTTTTAATTTTAAAAAACTAAAAATTATGCATAACTTGATACAAAGTGAGGTAATTCATCAGTAACAAATAAGGTATAGTTATTCAACGATAAATCGAATTATTATTATCTTTGATTCATAACTAATTATGTTATTTATACTTTGATTCATTCAGATATTTTGAATACATACTAAATGATTGAATTTGAAAACAAATACTTAAGTTTGGATATAAATGTACTAAAAACTTACCTTCATTAGCAACGCGAAAATTTCTATGAAGGTAAACGGAATTTGGAAATTAATATCACAAATTCTTCACTAAGGAAAGTTTATTAAAATAGTTCAGACACTTATTTGTTAACTTTTAGCGCTATAAAAATACTTTTTTATATCTTATTGTTTGTGTACATATATTGTTTTATTTATGACTACATTTTTTTTGTTTTATTCCAAATTTATTCTATATTCAGGATGTTCAGAAAAAGGGTTGTAAGAATTCAGGGAGTGATTCACCACATCAAAATAAGATGAAAAGTTCCAACAAACATAGGTCCAAAAATGCTCCATATTATGTCTAGCCACCATTTCTTTTTACAAAATAATTTATATCTAGAAAAATGTTTGACTGATTGAGTTTAAACTAGGCTTGAGGTTTAACCTAACTTTTTTTGTTAAAATGTACGGATTTTGAGTAATTTCGGTTTGAAATTTCCAAACAGCTGTCATTTTGAAACGCATGATTGGATATAATCTCTTATTTTTCTTGAGATAGATCTTTGTTAGGTTAAACTTCATGCATTCTCATCAGTCAAACATTTCTCTAGAAATGAATTATTTTGTAAAACAACAAAATTTCTACTGCACAGAAAACGGAGCATTTTCAACGCAGTTCAAAAGGGGCCTTGTATCCATTACGCTTATGAATGTAATTATAAAATGAGCTTTAATTAGATTTCAAGCTGTCAACGTTATTAAGGGTATGCAATACAACTCGAGTCAAAGCATTGAATCCAATGAGCGGAGCCAACCTTGAGATGGCTGGTTATGATATTGCAATGGTAAAGCGCTCGAGCGCGACTAATTCCAGTCTTATATTTGATTTTCGCCATAAGGTAGGACATTTAAATTTACAGAAAGCTCCAATGTAAAGTTAGTAGTTAACAAAATTCGCCCCGGTGTTTTACTGCTATCAAAAGAATCGGCTGACAATCATATTGATCGTCTTGCTTATAAGCAAATAGCTTTAGTAAAAATATATAATTTAAATTTTGGGTGACCTACGAATTATAATTTAGATTTTCATGACAATTTCATGCGAATTACAAAAGATTATCTTCAAAATTCTCGATGAATTATAAATTATGTTGAAGGGGACTCTATGGGACTGTTCCATCCTGGTATTGCACACCCTTAAAAAACATTTTAAATCAAGCAAATATCTTTGTTTTCTCAGTAAAAAAACATAATTTATTAGCTGGAAACTTGAAAAAAATGCATAATGGCCTAGTTTTTATAGTATCTAAGTCTCAAAACAAATAAAAATACATTTATTTTTGCTATATGTTATGAAATACATACAATTACAAACCCAGATAGTTTTCTAAAACGAAAAAATATTACTTCAATAAATTAGAAACTGTTAGTGGACTTTGTACCTACTTTGGCCATTTGCAAGGGCCAAGCGAAGTGTCATTTTTGATTAATAGTGTTAGCAATTTGTAAGTGGGGTTAACAAAGGAAGGGTTTTACCTGCCCAACTCCTTTGCCATAAATTAAAACATCAATTCTTAAAGTAAATAACTTTCTCCTGCCGACATATTTTTGAATATAACTTCAAAGGTATTGTTCTATTCAGGTAAACTCCTACCAAATACTCCACCATTACGGAATCCTTTTTCTCTTATCTCTAACCGCCTATAGTAAATGTCATGTTTGTACATTTACATTACTCGTACAACCTAGATAGAACAAAATAAAGTGTGATATGTTTATTATTTATAAAAGAACTAGTGGTATGTTATATTTTAGTTATTTTGATTAAAAAAAGTACAAAGTTTATATAGATCGTTTATAACTCGTGAACCGTTTGACGGATTTTAAACGAGTTATAAAAACGACCTTGTACTTTTTTTGAATCAAAATAACTAAAATGGTCAGAATTGTCCCGTAAACGTCAATAACTTATGCAATTCTAAATTAATCTTTATGAAATTTGTTCACGTTCTTTGTATTGATCTATTAAACTTATTTTGAAATTTTGAGTCTAATCGGTTAGTAATTATAGATTTTCGTAAAACAATTATTTCGAAGGACTGAAAACCGGGTACATTATTATAGAAAATCGTGTATATCTTAAAAACTAACTATCAGAAGTTATTTTTTTAAACAAATTGCGATTCCTTATACAATTTACTATATATTATCAAATTTCTATTAATTTATAATAATAATTGTACGTACACCATTCGATATAATATAATTATTAATTAACTAAATATTATTTTATTAAATATTTTTACGAAAATCTATATTTACTAACCGATACAAGTCAAATTTTCAACAAATGTTCAACAGGCCAATGCAAAGAAGGTATAAAAATTGCATAAAAATTCGTTTAGAATTGCAGAAGTTATTGACTTTTACGAGAAAAGTCATAAATCGAAATTTTTTAATTAATTTTAAACATTAATTATGTATTTTTAAAAATACGTTTGGAAATATGAAATTATAGTATCTTATAGAAAAATTAATTGTGAATCTGAATCTTTTAACAGTTTTAAAATCCGTCAAACTGTTCACAAGTTATAAACGACCTACGGAAATCATTTTACTTTTTTTGAATCAAAATAAATAAAGCGTTCAGAATTGTCCCGTAAACGTCATTAACTTATGCAATTCTAAATTAATCATTATGCAATTTTTGTACGTTCTTTGTATTGATATATTGAACTTCTTTTGAAAATTTGAGTCAAAGTGGTTAGTAATTATTATAGATCTCCGTTAAAAATGATATCGATGGACCGAAAAGCGGGTACATTATTATAGGAATTCGTTTACATCTTAAAAACTATCTATCAGAAGTTATTTTTTTAAACAAATTCCATTTCCTTATACAATTTACTATAAATTATCAAGTTTCTATTAATTTATAATAATAATTGTACGTATACCATTCGATATAATATAATTATTAATTAACTAAATATTATTTTATTAAATAATTTTACGAAAATCTATATTTACTAACTGATACAATTCAAATTTTCAACAAATGTTCAACAGGCCAATGCAAAGAAGGTATAAAAATTGCATAAAAATTCGTTTAGAATTGCAGAAGTTATTGACTTTTACGTGAAAAGTCATAAATCGAAATTTTTTAATTAATTTTAAACATTAGTTATGTTCAAAATACGTTTGGAAATATAAAATTATAGTATCTTATAGAAAGTTATTTTTTTAAACAAATTGCGATTCCTAATGTCGGTCACAATACTGAGGATTCACTAAATGTACATAAAGGAACATAGTTTACAATTTATAAGCAGAATTAAAAATATATGTGTTTAGGGCGTAGCCCCTATTCTAAAATAAAACCGAGCCATACCATCTAGACTAGCCATAAACTCAGACGTCATCAAATGTAAATAGAGCGACAAGTTTTACACCTAAGCAGCAAATAACAATTTATGTATTTGGGGCGTAGCCCCATTGCCCTAAGGATCCGAACCATACCAAGCTGTCGGCCACAGCTTATGACAGCCTATGGCAGGATCCATCATAGGTAAATAAATTGAAGTTTTCTACAATTTATAAACAGAAAATCTAAATTTCTGTATTTGGGGCGTAGCCCCTATTCTAGAACTGACCCGAACCATACTATGTAGACAACCTGTACACTCAGACGTCATCAAATGTAAATTGAGTGACAAGTTTCACAGTTTATATGCAGTAAATAACAATTTCAGTATTTGGGGCGTAGCTCCATGGCTCTTTAGATGGCAAAACATACCAAGATGTCGGGTACTATACCCAGGATCCACCATAGGTAAATAATTTGACGTTGTTTACAATTTATAAACAGAAAATCTAAATTTCTGTATTAGGGCGTTGCCCCTATTGCAAAATAGATGGAGCAATACCAAGTAAACGAGCGATAATCTCAGACGTCATGTAAATAGACCGACAATTTTTACACTTTATAAGCAGCAAATAACAATTTCTGTATTTGGGGCGTAGCCCCATTGCCATATAGATCCGAACCATATCAAGATGTCAGCCGCTATACGCAGGATCCACCATAGGTAAATAAATTGACGTTGTTTACAATTTATAAACAGAAAAGCTAAATTTCTGTATTCGGGGCGTAGCCCCTATTCTAGAATAGACCCAAGCCATACCATGTAGACTACCTGTACACTCAGACGTCATCAAATGTAAATTGAGTGACAAGTTTCACAGTTTATATGCAGTAAATATCAATTTCTGTATTTAGGGCGTAGCCCCATGGCTCTTTAGATGGCAAACCATACCACGATGTCGGCTACTATACCCAGGATCCACCATAGGTAAATAATTTGACGTTGTTTACAATTTATAAACAGAAAACCTAAATTTCAGTATTTGGGCGTAGCCCCTATTGCAAAATAGATGGAACAATACCAAGTAAACTAGCGATAAACTCAGACGTCATGTAAATAGACCGACAAGTTTTACACTTTATATGCAGCAAATAAGAATTTCTGTATTTGGGGCGTAGGCCAATTGCTATATAGATCCGAACAATACTATAAAGTCGGTATAAAGTCGGGCGCTTTACGTTATTGTTAGTGTAGACAAAGTTATAAAATGGTTTACAGTTTATAAACAGTAAACATCAATACCCGTATTTGGGGCGTAGCCCCTTTGCATAATAGATCCGTACCAAACCATGAAGTCAATCGCTCTACTCTCTGGTCATCAAATATAATATAGTTTTACAGTTTGTAAACAGTAAATAACAATACTGTACATGTAGTTGGGGCGTAGTTCATATTCAAAAGTAAGCCTGACTTTCTAGGAAGTTAAATGCTTTACGCACCACATCAAATGTAAATAAATCACCAGTTTATAGTTTATAAACATTAAATAATAATATCTGTATTTGGGGCGTAGCCCCTAAGCAAATTAAATTCAAACAATATAACGAATATTTCCGCTTTACTCAGACGTCATGAAATGTAAATAAAGCGCTATTGTTAACAGTTTACAAACAGTAAAAACAATTGGTACTTTAGGGCCGTAGCTCCTTCGAATATTTATTTTCAATAAATCAAGGAATGGGAAATGACAACTAAAAGTTACGAATAAAAGAATCAATGTACAAACTACATTTAAATTTTTTACAGTGTTGCCAGATTTATGGACGCAATATGACACTAATTTAGTCATTCTGCATACATGAAAAATATACAAAGGTCGACTGCAGCGACTCTGTCGAAAGAACACGGAACTATGAAATGTATATCATTTACTAACTTCCTACCATTATTGAGTCCACCCAAATATTTGCAACATGTTTTTAGGTCTGAAAAAAAAATTAAAAAATATGATTTGATATTTTGTTAAGCAACCTTATGAAATATAGAACAAGCTTACTCTTTAATATATCACACTGGTTCACGACACAATTGTTTAACATGGGGTTGTACTATTGCGTCCTTATACGGACTTGACATTGCACCCGGACGCAACTTTAAATGTAAAGTGCTTTAACATGGACGCAATAATGATATAAAAGTGTATATATATATACACTTATCTAAATTGTCGCGACTTGATTCTTCAAGGAAATAAAGTGTAGGTCTATGCGATATAGGACGTTGTCAATAAATAGTAAAGCTTCGCAATAATTTTTTGCAACTCAACATGACGGAAATAAAAAAACAAACATATTATAATATTGTTACCGTTTATGAAAACACTTGTTTCGGAATGTGATCCTGTTACTTTATGACTGCATGGGGTTTTCAACTTTTAGACCTAATACTAAGCACACAGCACGACCCAAAAACGTAAATGCTGGTCAGCTGACTAAACATGATTAACCTCGTATTGCGACTGTCGCTTCTATCGGAGGCAAATAATTATGTTTAGACCTTGGGCTCAGTACCTGAGAGAGTTTAAGGACAAATACCTCTAGTGTGGGGATTTTGTGTCCGTGGGAGAGGGTTTGGTTCGATAAATACCGTTTGGAGTTAGTGATTCAACGAGTGTATTATTTTTAAGTATAATCTTTTCTTCCAAGCAGTAGATAGAAAAAATACCAAGCTGGTGTAGCATATATGACTGCAGGGTGTTTATATGTTCTGTACATTGACAGCATTTTCCGTAAATGAATTGAGCTACTTTCTTTAATGATTGGAAGGAGTCTGCCTCGGACTGATTTGGCTTTTGATATTGTCTGCTTGATGTGTTGGACAGGATAAGCTTAGAGTCAAGGGCGATTCCAGGATATCTGAAATTTCGTTTCCAAGCAATGAGGGCTTTGTTCAGTATACATTGAAAATTTAGCTGTCTATGTTTTGTAGAGAAGTGAACTGTCTTATGTTTTGTCAGTGTTTACTATAATTCTCCATTTTCTTAACCATGGTTGCAATCTATCCAACCGTTGTTGGATGATAGTTGATTCATGTTCAGTCAACATGAACAGTAAGGCATGGCAGCATCGACAAAGAGTCGCTGTGACAGTTTAGGTACAGTAGCGGTTCAAGAACTGAGCCTGGGGAACTTCAGCCGCAATAGGTTGAGGAATTGATAAAATACTTTTGACAGGAACCTAGAACCATATGCAGTCGAAGTATGACTTTATGAGATGTACTGTACTGCGGGCTAATTCACATAGCTGGCCTTTGCGCCATATTTTGTCAAAAGCTTTTGTTATGTCCAAAAAAACTGCAATAGATCGGAGACATTTGTTGAACCCTTTTAAAGGCCGCTAAGTATTATTAAACTGGATTGTGTTAGGTGTTCACTTTGAAATCCAAATTAATCTAGTCGAATAACATTTTTCAGATGTTAGGTGAGCTGGTTGTATATAAGCACGGTTTAAAGAAACTATTACAGATAGCTGACTGGATGTTGAAAAGTGCTGCGGTAGTTCGACGTAGTACCGAAGCCTTCATCCAGTCTGCGCTGGCAGGGGCACGCTAGGTTAAGGGGTAGATCTGGGGGGAAGAGTGGAGGGGAGCTCTTCATTCATACGTCACTATCCTACACTCTCCCTCTCGCTGTTACAGAGACTGACTCTTTCCCATCGCCAGTTCTATGTTGTACCAAATCTTTTAACCTTGATCAATTACTTACGGCCTCTCCTAAAGAACATAAGTAGCACATCTGAGACGAAATGTGTTTTGTTTACTGCTTAAACCTATACATAATTTATTTTAGTAATGCAATGTTTTTATTAGTTTACTAAAATTATGATGTACTATATTATACTGCATTATTAATGTTATGAATCTAGAGTAAAACGTAGAGTATAGTAAATTTCAGTCATTATTGAACTGTGAACTGTGTTATCTAATTTGAAAATCATAGAGAAATTTGTTTTACATTCACCAATAGCAATTCCTTTCTTTGCACAGTATATTGTATTATTATAAATATCGTTATTCCATTGACTTTTAAAGATAGCAATATATAATATAAAATAAACCCAGACTGTTGTAAGTTTTACCTTGCATCAACAAATTTGCATTTAATATTTATTTGATGTGCGATCTAAACTTATGGTTCATTATTTTCGGAAACTAATGAAACAATTTTACACAGGATTATTATAACCATACAAACCCTATTACATGTTTTAAGATGGCGGTCACTTCATTTTTGATTCATTTCATTCATGATTAACATTTTTACTTTGACATATCTATATTAATATAATAAAGAGGTAAAATTTATTAGTTTGTTTGTATGTAGGGGGTAATCTCTGAAAATCCTGAACCGATTGAAAAAATAGTTTTACTAATAAAAAGCTACACTATCACTGAGTAACATAGGGTATAATTCATTTTGATAAAAACCTTTTTTATTTTAATAATTGTAAATTTAGTAGGAAAGAAATCTTAGGTTAGGAATAGACTGATAAACCAACACATGTATTTACATTTATTACCATAGCAACCAATTAAATAATAAAATAACAGATAAAACAGCTGTTTGCTCCAATATTACCATTAACATCTGATTTCAAAGTTTGAAGCAATTTTTAAATTTCTAACTTTTAGATTAGGTTTTTATTAAAGTGTAGACCTGAGCCTTGCTGGTTCTTTTATTATAACTGCTGTTATAAAATATACGAAATAATTTGATTTGTACGTTTAACATTATTCACCATCTTAGCTTTGGCGTTATTATTAATAATATTAAAAAGAGGTAAAATGTATTTGTTTGTATGTAGGGGGTAATCTCTGGAACTACTGAACCGATTGAAAAAATAGTTTTACTAATATAAAGCTACACTATCCTTGAGAATTAATAGCACATAGGTTAGAATTAATTTTGATTTAAGTGCTGAAACAACCCCTAAAACAATAAATATTATTTGTTATACTTTCTTTGAAGCTAGAGAGCTGAAATGTTTTACATTTGTTTCTTACAAGATAAATAAAAAAAGTTAACTTGATTTGCATTTTGTCGGTGATGGTAAGGGGCGAAAATGTGATAACCCACAAAATATTAAAAATTAATTGCTTTATTTTAATTAAAGTTAGTTAGCTGAAAATTTGTACACTTATTTCTTACATCATACATAAAAAAGTATAATAGATTGATTTTTTGTCGCGTGCTGCCAAGGGGTGAAAATGTAGTAAAAATGTACAAATTTCCTTAAAGCTAGAGAATAAACCCTTAATAAATTAAGGAATTTAAAAATAAGAAACCACTATCTTACATCCTAATTATAATAAATAAGACATATTAGAATTTAATAGTAGGGCCTATTTATCAACTCCTATAAAAGCGAGTGTACGTACGTACTTACGTGAGTAACATATAATGTAACTGCTGATTTCACCAATCATCTATAATACTTAAACAAACTCAGTGTAGATTATAGTTTAGGGTTATGTTTACAACTTCAATCGTTACAATTTCTTGCTAAGTTGATTTTTTTTAATATGAGTTATAGAACTAATGTATGCTATAATATACGTTATAATATTTGCGTTGAGGTAATAAACTGTATATAAATACAACCTTTTGTCATCAATATATTTATAAAATACACTTTGAGCTTGACGGGTGAGAAGGAATTTATATTTTAAAAAATTAATAAGGTAAAAATTTAGAACAGCTTGACCAGAGGTTTTTTTAAAATTTCTTCATATTATGAAAGAACACGTTAAACTGATTATAAAAACATGAAAAATATCCGCCGGAAATAAAAATTATAGAAATTACGAGAGAAATAAAAGTAGAAAATATAGAGGTTAACTTCAGTATTTTTTTTTTATTTAACACTAAATAAAAGAAACAAATCACTTAATACACCAAGAAATATCAATAATAACTTCACTAAACAAAATTAATGAAAGAAATCACGAAAATATATGTAGATATTTATATAACTTTTCAAAACGTTTAGTTTAAAAACAATAACAATTATCGTTAATAAATTACATTGAATACCAGTATAAAAGAAGAAAGTTATCATTTCTGATTGCCAACGTTGCCACATTGAACATATGTAATACGAAAAGATGACGCAACAGTATAATTATAATATTTCGTCGTTATTATCACATTATATAATTAGAATTAAAAAAAAACTAGAGGTACTGACCTATACTGTTTAGTCACAATATGT
>JAGFPH010013297.1:0-22611 GCA_018207615.1 Philaenus spumarius
TATATATATATTATTTATATTTTGTCAAATGTAGTCAGTATTTGTTCTTTACCTTTTATGTGGCTACATGTTTCACTGCCACAGGCAGCATCATCAGGCCAGCTATCTATGTACACTTAAACACTTATATATACACAACACATAAATTACACATATTTTCGTACATTTTTTGTACACGTCACACAAATAAATTGTATGCTGCTGTCAGTATATAATATATGTAGTTCTAAGGCTATCAACAATGAATGGAAATGGTTATGAAAGGTTATCTGGTAGGATGTAATATGGTTGAATACGATTACATACTAAAGAACACTGAGTTCATAGTTCTGATTATATTTACAATTGTTTGTGTCTGAAATAATGTTCAATAGATTATAGTTTTTAAATAGTCTGTGGTTTCACCACTAATATACAGGGTGATTTTTTTAAATGGGCCACCATTGGGATCTCAGAAAGTATTAATTTTACAGCAAACTTTAAACGGGGAACCTTTCCTTGTTTTATGAGAAATTAAAAAATATGTAGTTAAAATATTTTTAAATGGCTGCCATTTTCCAATATGGCGGTCAACTTTGAAATTTCTTATATAAACCCCTACTTTTTATGACGGATTTGGGTTTTACATGCAATTGTACGACTTTTTTATTCTTGGTGTTTTTTTTATAAACTTAACCGTTTAGCTGCTAGGAGCGCTGAAAGTTTCAGAAACTAATATTTCAAAAATTATTAAAGAGGCATGTTTTACCATTTGCAAACAATAAAGTTTAACTCAAAGGGTAATATTTTGTACAATGGAAAGTTAAAAAGCTGATGTAATTTCACAAATACTAAATTTTATACAAAAAATTTACTTAAATTACTGTTAAAAAAATCACCTCTCCTACCCCACCATACAAGTCACAGTGAATATGTTTAATAATTAATTTAAATAGCCTATGTTTGTGAGAAAGTATGTGCCAGTTCCTGGTACCGTTTATTTAACAGTAATTTAAGTAGGTTTCTTGTATAAAATAAAGTATTTGTGAAATTGACACAGCTTTTTAACATTCCACTGTACAAAATATTAAAATATTGCACTTTGAGTTAAATTTTATTGTTTGCAAATGGTAAAACATGCCTCTTTAATAATTGTTGAAATAAGAGTTTCTGAAACTTTCAGCGCTCCTAGCGGCTAAACGGTTAAGTTTATCAAAAAAACACCAAGAATAAAAAAGTCTTACAATTGCATATAAAACCCAAATACGTCATAAAAAGTAGGGGTTCCCATAAGAAATTTCAAAGTTGACCGCCATATTGGAAAATGGCAGCCATTTAAAAATATTTTAACTACATATTTTTTAATTTCTCATAAAAAAAGGAAAGGTTCCCATTTAAAGTTTGCTGTAAAATTAATACTTTCTGAGATCCCAATGGTGGCCCATTTAAAAAAATCACCCTGTATAAAAAAATCGCAAAGGAAGCAACTTATAAAACGGTTGGGTTTAGGAAAAAATACAAAAGAATAAAAATGTCTTAAATTTGTGTCGTCAATCGAAATTCAACATAAAAAATAGGAGTCTCCATTTGAAAAAATGAAGTTGGCCGCCATATTGGAAAAATGGCGGAGTTTTTGGAAATGTTAATATTGTATTTTTAATGTAAGGGAAAAAGTAAGGAAGGTCCCCCATTTAAAGATTGTTATAACTTTTATAGTTTCTGAGATGCCAATGGTGGCCCATTTAAAAAAATCACCCTGTATACAAGAATCGCAACTTAAGCTATTTATAATCTTAAAGGTCTCACCAAATGTTATTATTTCTTTCTTAACGTTTTACTTGGATTTTCAGCTATAATTTGATGTAATCTGGACTTGAGGTTCTTCTCTCAGTTATATTGGATGTCTTCAATAGTTTTGTTCAATTCGAAAAATGTTCAATTACTAAAATGCGTAGCACTGACCAATTTGGTGACTGCTTGCTTTTGTTAATTCATTAATCTTTTTTCACAATAGGCTTTCTTTGTTGTTCTGAAAATTTCTTCTTCTTTTTTTTTAAACATATGTTTTACTCTTTCCTTCTTAATTAATTAATTGATTTCCTATCTATATATTTAATATATTTGGATTGTTACAAATGAACTAAATTGTGTTCGTTTTTCATTAAAATGGAGTTCTAGTAAGTACCTTCAGTCGTTAGTGTAAATCGAGAAAAATAAAAACTTGTAAAAATGCAAAACACATTTTCCCAAAACTTAAGTATGAACTCTGAGAAAAATATTAATTTAAGGTAATATATTGATGATGTAGAATACTGATAGCCTTGAAGAAACCGATCAAAAGTATTGATACATCTTCTTGAAACATACAAGTATTGAAACATACTCTTTATATGTCAGACAAATTATTACGATATATGAAATAAATTTGTATGTGAGTATGAATGTATGTATGTAAAGTGAGTATTAAATAAAACAAAAAGTGTGAGTTTCAATCAAGACTTACGCACTACCACCCAATCTGAAAGTTTTACTAAACTGATATTAATAATAATTTGATTACGCAACTGAACCGCTGACGTGGGTTGAGCAAATTTCCACAATTTAGTTTACATGTCTTAGGGTTTCAACAAACTATTTGGGAAGTTGGTCAACTCATTAAATAGTATATTCCACCTGCGTATATGAAATACAATAGTAGAATAATAATTTGTTTGCACTTCAGACTCCAGCCTTGGTTCAAGCGTTGCTTTGTTCCGCACTGTTATGAAGTGAGATGAGGGTTATCATTAATTTATATTTTAACTATATTAGATGTAGAATTTTATTGGTAGCCTAAGGTGCAACACGCGATGAAGTCAAATCGCATAGTTGCATTTTGTAGTAAGCCAACAACCGAGCTAGACGAGTAAAACTGAGTGGGGACACAGATGTTAAATAGAGGCGACTAAATTCGAGACGGGGCTTTTATGGGTGGAACGAATGAAGGTGTACGTCGGGGCGACACGGGCTGACCGGAAGAAGCCACGAGGACAAGTTAAGGTGAGGAAAATTTTTTTTGTGAATATTTGGGTAAATTGTTTTAATAGAATCATTTTTGTTTGATTTATAATAAATTGAATTAATTAATTATTTGAGTGATATCCGTACTTGAGAACTTTGGGAAGTAGATACATTATTTGAACTCAGTTTTGCCCGTAGAGTTAGGCATAGGATGTATAAATATTAAAGATTATTGTTTCTGAACATGTTAGTAGAGCACTGTATTTATTAGTCTATTTAACTGTCATTGGAATAAAAGCTATGTTAAAATATTCTTGATAGGGTTTGAGTTATTGTAGCAAGTATTTGATCCTCTCATGAAATAATTAGAGCCAAGCGAGTAGTATTTATATAAAGATCCCTACGTAATAAATTGGTGGAGGCGCCGATTTTTAGGGTTTTACCTAAATCACAAAAATGTTACTATTAAAAAGTTTTTGTTTAAGTTATTAAATATTGTTCTTTTAAAATAATTCCATAGAGTCAATTTTATTTTGTTTTCTTTCAAAGGCACATTCATTTCTTTAATAATCTGTTGTGTGAGAGTATATATTTGATTATAAACATTTATTTATTATTTTAAGTACATTTTCATAAGTATAAATTTTGTGTTACAGGTTATGAGGCTATGATAAGTACTTTAAGTGTATTTCATGTGTTTAAAGACATTTTATGTGTTTTAATTTGAAACTGTGTGTAGAAAAATTATCTTTTGTTTCGGTGATTTCTTAGATAGGGAATATTTTAGGTGAACAGTGTTTTTTTTTTTGCGGTGTGTTTTAAGGAGATTAGGTCGTGCAGATAAATTTAATTAAGTGTTGTGGAAAGCTAATGGATATTGAGAAGTTAGCCGTAGACAATACTGATTACAGATCTGTTTCGTCAGCTTTAGAGCACACTTCCGTTACTGTCAACGACATCGGTAGAGGTTTCCAGACGGCACGTGTTTACAGATTTTCAATTTGACAACGGACATAATTTCCAATGAAAATTACTTTAAGCTTGTCAGAAATAAAACTCAAGCACGCAGTGCTTGTAATAACACCCAGTGGAAAAACACGCTTTGTGAGTTTGCACTTCGTCTTTTCGGCATCGGATTATGATATGCTTTGCTTCACTCATACACAGAGTTTGCATCCCGGCTGTCGGCCTCGGATCAGAAGATGCCCCCATAGAAGGGGCCATCAAGATGCCCCCATGGAAGGGGCCGCAAAGATGCCCCCAAAAATATTTCATTCTAGTACAAAAAATCTCAAGCAATTTTTACTTCCGGTAAAATAACGTGCTTCCGGTTATTGGATTTTTTGGCTAACAAACTCTAACCAGGTGGAAGGAAACCCAACCTGTGTACCAAATTTGATCTATATTGGACGTAAAATGCGGTCGTTTGAGTGTAAACACATATTACATATATACATAAAACTTTTAATGATACCCCAAAACGTGTTCTGGAATACACAAAAATCACTAAAACTTTCCTGATATGGAAACATTTTATGTGTTAAAAGTTATTATACAACCTAAAAGTAGTGCCGATAAATGTTTTTGAAATTTTTTTAAGACAAACTTTAGGGGTGGAAAAAATAGAGATTGAAGAAAAAAATCATAACTCTCTTCGTAGGCACAGTTCAAATCATTTCTAAATATTAAATAATACTTTTGTAAGACAAAAATCAAAATCAGAACCTATAATAAACAACTAATTTAATGTTGCAAGACTTACCCCCAGGTGTTGGTTCAGCTGTTAAAGTAGTACCCTCTGAAGACTCAAAGACTGCTAGACACACCAGGATCAGTACAAGTAACAGTTTCTGTAAAATATAATTGAGATATAATAATAATAAATTCGAATTGAAAAGAATGTAATGAGATTACAGTGGTTACAGATTCCAAGAGGAAGAGGTTTACATAATTAGGCAAAACATTTATCATAGATACACAGCGTTTCAATGAAAGTTTGCTGAAACCGAATTTTTGTGGAATCTGAAAATAGAGTGTAATAGTGGACAATATTTTCTGGAAATATCTAGAAACTTCATGTCACAGAAATCAATATAAATAACTATTGAGCTTGATTTGTGAGAAGATAACTTGATGGAATAAAACTTAAACACAAAATCTCACAAGTAAGTAATACATTTACTAACAAACAGATTTCAACAAAAATGTCGCCATCTGCAGTGGTACACGAGCTACATTAACCAAACTATTACTAACAGCTCGTGCAACACTGAAGATGGCTTTAAAGTACTAAACGAAATAAATTTAGATTTATTCAAAACTTACCATTTTTGAAATTGCTGATTCGTTTCTGAAATATATTTCAATGATTCTTTTCAGACAATTACTTCTGGAAAACTATTTTGCACATTGGGTTTAAATAAGATGTAAAAACTGTAATAAAAAGTATTTTGTTTTATTACACATAAAAGACTGATTTGTAAAAAATAAAAATAAAAGAAGACTAAAAAAACGTTTTCAAGTACTAAAATTTGCATTTGTTGAAAATTATATACGGTAGGCCATTATCGTAATCTATACAGGAAACGCAATAAAATTCTCAAATAAATAACTGCTGCGTGTAAAGAGATAAATAAATCTCCTGGTGGAGTAATAAAATATATTTTACAAAACGTAAAACTGTCTGTGGTTTATGTCTGCGATTGAAACTAAAAATGTAATTAAAAAATATAAATACTATCACGCAGTGATGGACCTAGACCTTGGGGGGGCCTGGGCGATATGATATTTTGGGGCCTTCCTTTGTCAGAGCGGGTGACTGCTGGAGGTTTCGACGGTAAAGAATAGCCACTAAGAGAAACGGGGCCCTCCTATGGGAAAATTTGAAAAAATTGTATACTATTTAAACGTCTTAAATGTATATTCAGCCTATAATTTTGCATTTTAGTAGGTACCTAGGTATTTTTAAGGTTTTTTGTTCAAAATTAAGGAAATTTATATACAGTTCAACAATATTTAGATAATAACAATTTAGTTTTATTACAAAACTCTTTCTTAAATATTAAACAATTAGGGATATAATTAAGGGGGGGGAGGTTAGATGAAAACAAGAGAATGAACCCTCACTCGCTGTCATTGTGTCTCATCTGCTTGTCTGCCAAACGAATGCCAACAGAGCTGACTCTTCATAAGATAGAGGCCAAAATGTGGGAACAAATTTATTCTCTATTTCTTGCTAATCGCAATTTCATTTTATATTGCCCGGGCCTAGAATGTGGGCGCTTTTGATTTTTGCTTTTGTCCCTCATTTCACTCCATGGACGCAAGTAAACGAAATGAAAGTGGGATAAATGGGGTAACTACCCATACACAAGTAGTACACAGTTAGGAGATTAGTGGGTAATTTGGATCAACCAGGAGACCCACACTCAGTTAATAAAACATTCCCCCCCCCCTCAAAAAAGAAGTACACAGAGATGTGCTTTTTCTAATATAGTTTCGATTGCAAACTCAAAACTTGATTTTTAATTTGTGCATCTGTTCATAATTATTTATGAGCGACAAAATGGCATACACTTTTAGCGCTTACCAACTGATAGCTTATCTAAACATTGATGTATGAGAAAACATTGATCGATGTGAATGAAACTTAATACGTTGGTGTTTTGGGCCAGGAAACTCGAATTTAAAGTTTAATATTTACCTTAAATAATTATTTTGAGTATTTTAATTCGAGAGAAGAATCAGTTTCTTGGCAAGAAAAAATGGCTTTGTGTTAGTTCTTGTTTACAATAGTGTTAGAGCTGTAGAACTGTTAGTAATTTATGAACTTGAGTTAGTGAAATAAATATACTGTTATTACTGTAATATTAGGTTGTTATGAATAAAAAGAGGCTACATTGTATTTCATAACAACCTACAACAATGATAATCAACTGTACGACAATACCAACACCATTGTCTGACATTAGATCAGCTCTGCGCACATGTAAAGTGAGTGAGTAGGGGCTCCCGCGCAAGCACAATTCCATTTGTTGGCAGGTGTTTTGTCGTAATACGAAACTTGGCGGGCCTTCGCCCGACAAGGAAAAAACGCTGTGTACTTCATACAATGTCGCAGCCAGTGTGCAGGCCTCCGTTTAACCCAATGTTAAACCAAGCGCATCAGACGCCTTCCGACACTGTCATACAAAATGTTTTGTCGTAAGTCAATATGTATGATCCAGTGTACGGCCGGCATTATAGAGTATCTCTTTGTACCACTGTATTTTGTATTGTACTTTCAATTTTGACTTGTACCTTTACATAATGTAAAATTTGTCGAAAAGGATAAATAAATTGAATTGAACTATGCAACGGCAGCTATTTCTAAGATATTGCCAATTACAGTATAGGATTAATGTAAAAGATTTTTAGTAAGATATGGCAAGTGCTATTTTTAAACTGAAAACATATTAACACCCCGTTACACGCGTAGAAACATAATTTGACTATACACATGGCGTGGATTCCCACACTTCAGGTTTTTTCTATTTGTACGAACTCTTTTGCTTTGTTATCTTATATTCTTAAATGAGCAATAATTGTATGTTTTTGCAGAATTTAATTTCGAAAACGGCTCTAAGGATTCCCTTGTAATTTGGTACATAAGTTATTTGTTACCCAAAAAGTCAGTTGGACTTATTGAAAATTACCGGAAAACTCGTTTTCTACATCTTTTTCTCAAATTAAAAAGTAAAATTTGTCCATTTAAAATACACAGCACAGCTGATGCATAATTTGTCCATTTAAAATACACAGCACAGCTGATGCATAAATGTTTTCAATGCCAGTACCATAATCAGACGTTTCTTTTAAAGTTGTGTGGTAGGCCTAATGTGTATCAGTAGTTACCATAGCAACTAATAAATCTTATTTTCTAAAGCGAGAGATAATTGTCTGTCTGCTAAATGGATCTGGAATCTCCGTCTAAGGATTTTTATTTTTTGATTTTATATGGGGCTTTTGGCCACGAGAAATCAATTGGAAATGGTCACCAGTCTGGGAAAATTAGTTTTCTACGTCTTTTTATTAGATTAAAAAGTGAAATTTGTCCATTTTAACCAATACAAAGCACAGCTGATGCAAATGTTTTCAATGTCATTACAATAATCATCTGTTTTCTTTTAAACTGTATTTTATTAGAGGTAAGCCTAATGTATCTATTTATAGTTACCATGGCAACGAATACTTCTACTAAATAAACATACCCTTTATTTAGTTGTTTAATGTTATAGGCCTAACCTAAACGATGTTCACGGAAATTTGCAATAATAGTTATTGACGTGAGCGAACTAGGCCCTAGGCCTAGATCGATATTGAAATATTAAACTTTAATTTAGGCCTGACTTATTTCTGAGGCATAGCGTTGAGATTATGGTTAATCCTTTAAACTGTATTTTTATTACAGGTAAGCCTAATATTGTATATACCCTTTATTTAGTTGTTTAATGTTATAGGCCTAACCTCAAAACTCAATAATCCAATATTTATTATTGAAATCAAAGCCCTGCTTATAATCGAGCTTTAGCTCGGTCTCCTGGTACTTAAATATATTATTTGTTATTCTTTAAATCTTTTGAAGCTTTTTGTGCAAAATTTTGTTTTGTTCATTATTAAGTAAGTTAAGTTAAAACATTTATTCAAATTTTCCTCAACTCCCACAAGCAGACTTTAACGTGTTGTTTGTGGTAACACGCATAGGCAAGAAATCCTTCACCCATTTTGCATTTTGATTTAAGATGTAGAGTGTTATTGAAACACACTCTACAAGTAATAAAATAAAATTTATTTTGAAAATGAAACTAATACTATATACTTCAAGATATATACATCGCTAAAACCAAATGTATACATTTTTTTAAATATAAATTACGCCTTTGCAGTTTCCTCATAAAAAAAAATCCAAACTGTTGGTGTGTGCTCACTAACCTCTCATGAACAACGATGAAAGGTTAGAGGCTCTGAAAGGTGCATGGAGGGTAGAGGGAAGATTTCCTAGAATTTCACTATCACAATACCCCATATTTAGCAGTATTACAGAAATAACTGAAAACCAACAATGCGTGTAATGGAGTGTTAGTGTTGGTTATTAATGTTAGCTTCTATTTTTGTAAGTACTAATAAAAGCTTATCATCATTAAAACTATTGAATTATCCAAAGAAATCCAAAACCTTCAATTTCTACCAAGACTCTTAAACATGTGCTATTTTTAGAACTTACCACTTGATTTCATTGTTTCAAGTATTCGAAGCACTCCTCAGAAGGCAGGGTAGAACTTGTCCTCGCCTAAGTGTGGTACGACCTAGGAAAATCAAAATATCTCATGAAAAACTTAAACAGTTGAGCCTTTTTCGAACTGTACTGTAAATATGAAAAGTTTGTAACAATATAATTAAAAAACTTTTCTAATTGAGATGAAACTTTGATTGATGTGTTAGGAATAATTATTGTATTCTGAGTTACATAGGGAAACTATATGACCATGTTTGCTCAAACTAAACTAGGTTGTTTTTGTACGGTAAGCGAAATCCTATCAGATCTTTATTGCCTGGTATAGAGCAAACAATAAGCTCCTAAATGTAACATAAAAACCTATCAATTATATTATCAATTGAAACTAATAAATGAAAATAGAACAAACTTAAAAATAACAAGCACTTTTCACAGCTACATAGTATTGCCAGTTACTTTTACATTCCTTTCTCCCTCCAGTTTAAACTGATGAAAACCTGTTTACTAAATAATGTAGTGTTAGCACTTCACAAAAAGAATATTTTGACCCTTTTTTTCGTTCTATCAGCATCATGGCAGATCTTCTATTATGATGTAATTTAAATCTAAGGCACACTTTCTTACAGTTCTGCTGTCTGACTTAAGCAATGCCTCCTCGATTCACAGTATTTCTTCTAACTGTTCTTTATGGAATGTTTCTTTAACCTCTCGTTTCTTTTTATTACTTGCCAATAAATATTTATTTCCATTAACAGTTTATCAGTTGTCCACATTATACAATTTTGAAGATAAACATTTAACTCATTATTATTTTAGCTAATGTTTTATTTTATTTTTATTAAAATCTTTTTAAATTTATTTTTCAAAGTTTTATTTACTTGCTTTTATTTATAAAATCACATACATTAAATCTTTTTGTTTAATTTTATTGCTGTCTATAATTAGTTTTAAAATTTATTTTTGCTATCCAGTTTTAGTTCTTGTTACATAGTTTTAGGTTTTAGTCTGATTTAGGAACAAGGTGTAGATTAATTTATTGTTTAACTAAGTAGACCAGGGAAACCATGGTCTTTCTTACCGCGACCGGAATAAAAAATTACAATTTATATAAACTTTGCGCTATTACAGACTAGGAACATTTTAACTGGTTACTCTAAGTTCCTTGTAAAAGTATCGCTTCTCGGCCTCTTGGCTAAGATCAAAGTGTAGTATCTGTTCTTATCAGCATAATGTGTGAGTATAGTGTGAATCGTCGAGTGTTCTATCGGTCTTCTGCTTCAAATATTTGATATTCTGTTTGTGCGGTCATCGGGGAACGTTGTTATGTGCTGCACCTGCGATTACTCAGAACTACTAGCCCATAGGCAGTTTACTCATCATAACTTTGAGTATATTGTACATCGGTGAAAGTTTTAACAGTTTTTATTTGGCAATATGAATACTTTTAGTATCATTTGAATAAATTAACTGTTAATTTTAATAATAAGTTCAAAATATAACTTAAAATCATTGTCTTATTTTTTAATAGTACTAAAATTTCTGTTATAAATATTTCGTCACCTCTTTCCACGTGATTTACTATATACAGAAAGTGACTCATGACATTGATAAAAGTGTTGAATTTTCTTTGTTGGATTCGTAAATACAGAAAGTTGGTAAGTTACAATTATATTTATTATTATTTGAGGATTTTTCTATAACTTTTTTAAATGGAAAATATATAACCTTTGATTACGCATTTTAAAATCTGATAGACAGAAAGGAAATCATAATATTTTTGAAAAATTAACATCTTTTAAGATAATTAACAGTTTTAAATAATTAAACATTATTACAAATTTAGAAAGTTTCTACAATTTCTTATTAACTTTAGGAAATTTAAAACCATATTACATTCTTTAGTCAAAGCTAAAGACTTCTCTCTATTTTGAATTAAAGAAATGGAATATGGTCAATTTTCATATTGATTATTTATAATTTGTTATTATTAGATTATATACACACTTAAAATGGAATGAAAATGTGTAAAATGTTTAATGTGAGAAAATATGTTAAATATAATTTTCTGCAGATTTACTGATAACTGAAAATATACTTAAATTACTTACTTACAATTTTAAGAATAATAATTTTAGGAGTTAAGAAGAATTTGTTATTTGAATAATTAATTATGAAATTTCAAAATATGATATAATATATTTTGACAATATATTGACTTGTGTAATTTTTGTTGACCATCATTGTTCTCCTCTAATATTAATACTGATAAAAATATAAATCAGTCATAGAAGTTATCACTTCCAACGTGTGGTCTTAAGCACACCCATTTTTTTTTTAATTACACTTAGACAATAGTTCAGTTAACCTACATACTCACTGAATATTACCTTACCATTACTGTTTAGACAAAAGTGCAAAGAAAAACCAATCATTGACCTTTTTAATATTTCATAAAATCTATGAGAAAAAAAACAGTATTCAGTGTGAGGCACAAAGAACACAGTATGGGAGACTAAATATTTTTTTTTTTCAGATTAAACTATGGCAGCCTGATATTCCATTGAAGAACGAAGGAAGATAGCTGCCTGAATGAAGGTCTTTCAGTCCCCAAGCATCGTAAAAGAAAAATCAAGATCTGGACCGGATGGGATGCATCATCGCGCCTGACAAAAAGTTCCGGACTAACTTCTTAAGAAATGCCACAATTATTTCTGCCTATGGAGATTAAGTTTGTCTTCTTACAGTAAACTTATAGTTTTTACAAGTATATTAAGTAATTTTGCTTATCAGATGTACTTTACTTACAGCTTGAGACAACCAATCATACATCTCTCTGTTGAAACGTAAAACCAGATATCTGTGCTTTTTCTTGAGTGTAAAGGCCCATTGTCCCTGGAGCGACTCTTGCGATAGTAGCTGAGCGATAGTAGTGGAGCTACAGTAGCTCGGCGATAGTAGCTAACAACGTCATTGTCCCTGAAGCGATTGGTCTAGAGCGATTCTGGTTCATTCGTTTGCTGACTTGCGAGTGAAGTGGTAGTTATGAGTTCGAGGCAGAAGTTGTTTTTGAAATACCTTTTGGTCCAGGAAGTTGAGGACTAAGAAATGATAGATATATTATTAGAGCCATGAGTTGTATACATGATATTTTTGCAACTAGACAAGAAGAAGGCTACTTTAGAATATTAATAACTAACCATTTGCAAAGTGACGACACATTGTTCTCCGAGTTTTTCAGACTTTCAAAAGACCAGTTTCAGTTTGAGGAAAGTTTAATACAGCAGGACCTTACGAAACCGTCTACGAACAGAAACCCATCAGTAAATGGTATTGTTTACCCTTGTCAGATGTAAAAAAATCCTTAAGTGTATCTATTACGATTACCACTAGTTTAGCGTAATTTTAACCTAAAGAATTTTCTCAGTGTAGGGCGGCAAATCGCTACTAGCCCCTAAACAGCAATAGTGTAAATAAGCCTTTGAGTAGAATGACTATATTTCATGGAAAAATCGAATAACTGTGTAATAATATTATTTGTACATACCTGATCTTCCCACTTCTGATGCTATCAATAACCATATATTGTCTTTAGCACGCTGATCTTTATACAGACTGTTCTTCAAGTCATAAATGGCAGGATGAGGTGCTATCGCTTCTAGCAGCTTTTAATCTTCTTCAGGTGTAAAAAGCAGTTAAGCATTCTTTGAAGACATTGCAACAAACAACTCAACTAAATAAATATGTACACACTCGACACCAATCGCTCCGCGACTGCGACTGAGACTGCCCTCAGACCAGGCTCGTTACAGTCGCTAACTACAGTCGCTAGCCGTGCCAGTCGCAGTCGCGTCAAGGACAATGGTCCCATTTGAAACAACGCTTACCAGTACAAGACCATGATAGATGACTTACATAAAACTAATCCAGAATCTATTGCATCTGCACCTGTAAATGTAATTTGTGGTGCATATAATCATGATAACAACCCCATAAATCCAACACTCCCACGTTTCAATGGCAGACAAGCCAATCCCAACGAATATCTATATAAGATGACTAGATATTATGAAAGGTTAACTAATCGAAAAATCAATTACATCGAAGATACTCAAGATTTTTTATTCGATATTCTTGAAAATAGTTTAGAGGGAACCGCAGCCAGGTGGTGGGAATTAATTAAGTGTGACATTTCAAATTTTCAACAATTTAGTTATGAATTCCTAGCTAAATTTTGGAATCGTGACGTACAACGAAGAACGAGACAAAAACTAGAATTCGAACATTATAAGCCAGGTGGAAAGTTAACTCGTAGTGAATATTTCATTGATAGAGTATTGACTATGAAATCAATGATACCACAACCAGAGGAAGAAGATATAATCACTGCACTTGTAGAACACTTCGACCAGAGGATACAGGATGCTCAACGTGTCCAGAACATCAAGAGTATAAAAGAGTTTGCAGATCTTCTACAAAGAGAAGACACTGAGGAGGCAAATGCAGAAATCCTAAGACGTAACAACATCAATAGCCCAAGAGGAGGGTCTACTAACACATCAAATAGAACACAACAACACTACCAGCCGAACCAGCAACCGAATTACAAGAATCACCAATTTAGGCCCACACAAAACCACAACCCAAGATACAAATCACCTAGAGATCGCCCATATCAAAGCACACCTGGATACCAACAACCATCACGACCAACCTATTATCAAAACGGACCATCATCATACCAACAAAATTATACAAGACACTTGCCACAACAACAACACAGACAGTATGAGAGACAACCTGGACCCATACAGAGTAATTTTCGATACAACCCTCAACAAAATATTAGACCTCAGTACCAGAATAACGGAAATTATGCACAACAAGAAAGAAGACCAAAAGCCTATCCAACGCCTGAGCAGCAGAGACTCTGCCAATTAATAGCCACAACAGCCAAACCCGATATAACAACAAGAAACGAACCAGCTACGGAGGCCAACGAAGAACAACCAGCGTTAAACTCAAATGCATTGGATTAAGAAGTTCTACAAACCTCGGATGTACAGGTGAAGCAGAGAGACAAACGTTGACAAAAACTTCACAACTTGAGCCAGTGCCTATAAATAAAAATAAATTACAAAATATGCCTACCAACATAAACAATGCTAACGATTCAAGACTGATGATCTCCAATCTTTACTGTGATAGAGATTTTCTGCTAAACGAAGACGAAGACAGCGAAAATCAAGTGCCATTCTTAAATAATAAATGTCCAGAAATAAATATAATACTAAATGGTATAACAACAAATACATTAATAGATACAGATAGCACCATCTCTTGTATATCTGAAAATTGGTTTTTGAGACAATAAAGCTAAGTTAGGACATTTTGAGCAGTTACCAAAGTAAGCAATACCTACATAACTACAGCTCTAAACAATAAATCCAAACGGGTATCACAAATAATTTTATTACAAGCAAAGATCCAAGAGTTAGAGTTTGACATGCAGTGCATCATAGTGCCACATTTAATAAAGGACTGTATTATAGGAATTGATATGATAAGGAATTTGAGAATGCAAATAAAATTCGACAATAATGAATTGATTCTCGTAAATAGAGACAATATCAGATTAAAAATGGAGTTTGGAAATGAAACAATTGAATCAGCGAAATGCAGAATATTATATTATGATGATGACATCGATGTAATAAATGAACCTAACCTAACTCAAAATGATAATAATAATAATAACCCAGACTATAGTGAAATTTGTGAAATATTTAAAGAAAATAACAAACATATTCATTTTGAAAAATCCAAAATTATTAACCTAATATCAAAATTTAAGAATATCTTTTCAGAAAAACCAGGACGTTGTAATCTATACCACATAATTAGAGTGGCCAGACCGGATCATTACCGTGCACAAAGCTACCCTATACCAATAAATCTTCAGGAAGCAGTTGCAAGCGAAATCCATAGTATGCTCGAAGAGAACATAATAGAAGAATCTAATAGCCCTTTTGTAAATCCAATAATAATAGTCGAAAAGAAAACTGGAGACCTCAGAATATATGTTGGGCCACTACGAATTTTAAAGAAAATAGGCAAAGCAATTTATACCCTCATCGACGAAGATGGAAAGACATATGGTCCATATCACATCTCTCTGTTACGACAATACAACGAAGCTACACCTGTACAGACCAATCCAGACAACTAACTCCAATAAAATATATACGTTAAATATTATTTAAGATACCAGAGAGATACTATTAAGATACTATTACATTAACCCCTGCTATTTATTATTTTCGGTGAAATTAGTATTCTAATGGGAGTTAAAATAATCCATATGTACATTGACATGGTTTTGTATTTAACACGTATTGTGTTGTGTTTATATAAATCAATTTTATTTAAAATAAGTATAACCTTGATTAGTGTTCTACGTGGTAGTATTAATAGGTTGTTTATATAATTTAAGCGCAGTTATATCGTAAGGTCCGTATTGGGTTTGGTTCTCTAGATCTGAAATATAATAATTCGACCACGCAGCTGGACCGCTGACGTGAGTTCAGCAAATTTCCAAAATTAAGTTTATAGGCCTATGTTTTAGAGTTTCAACCAACAATTTGGGAAATAGGTCTACTCACGAAGGCGTTGAACAGCTGTCTGTGTGTACGTAATATATTAGTAGAATTTGTTTGCGCCTAGTGGCCTCGCGAGTTTGCACCACTTGGCTTCGAATCGGGTACTTGTATGGTAATTTACGTTTTGGTCGATTTTGGGGGAACCAAGCGAGCTATAAGGTCACGTAAAAAAACAAAATGTGCAGAATAACATTCTACATTTATATTTTTAGAAAAAACTTTTAAAAAGTTTAATTCTCGTAGTAAAAATCTCAAAAAATAGTTACTTTCGGTCAAAAAACGTACTTCCGGTTGTTGGATTTTTTTGGCTAACGAACTCGTCCGAGCGACGTAGACAACCAACATGTGTACCAAATTTGAACCAAATCGGACTTAAAATGCGGCCGCTACAGTGCGAACACACACATATATATATATAAAGATTAGGTACCATTTGGCTGCCTTATATGGCACGATTTGCATTCGATTTGGCGGCTGGTTCTAAATGGAAGCCATATACGGCCGCCAAATCGCAGACCCTGTTATTCTGTCTTATAATGATGATTAATGACGAATAAAATTGATTTGTATTGGAAGTCAAATGGGACCCTAGTGTATATTTTTAGTTCCAAAAAGTTATGTCTTGGAGTGCTAGCATCGCTACGGTTCACAAGTGGATATTCATTTTAGCAATTTCTGCGCAAATCTGGCGGCCGAGGTCTGGCAACGCTGCAATGAGACACTGCATCCTGTTTTAACGGATGTGGCTCGAAGCTCTGTCTCACGTTTGCAGGAACTCCTGATTATTTCCTTATTTTGAAAAACCCTGCCTCTGAGGTTGTTTTTATATTGGATTTTTATTGACTAAACGATGCTTTCTGTTTCTTTCTTTCGAATCATCGCTCTTCTTTTTCTCCGCGGGTCTGTGTAGCTGTATGAACATAAACTATATGAAATAAATACAGGAAATAACTATCAGTATATTACCTGCTTGTTAATCCGTCGTGTGACTTCTTTGATTCGTTTTACTACGACGCGTTTCGAGACAGTAGTCTCATTATCAAGTAAATAATATATTACTTTTCAGGTCGTCATATACAAACTAAAACACAAACACAATAAAAACAAAAATAAACAACACATAATATTTTTTTGTGCGACACGGATTAAGTCGGTTGGTGTACTCCATCTCGTCATCTACGATACACTAAACTAAGCAGTCTATTTGTAAGGTGGTCATTGACCAGACCTATCTTGATAACCGAGGGCTGTATCCTATAGGTCGTTTGATTGAAAAGATAGCTGATCATTCAGTAACTTATCTGGGTTATGTCTGAATTTTTTATAAATTTCTAATTCTTCTATGGCGTTCATTAATCTCCCCTTTACGCAATAATGAAGAGGTGTCAAGATATTGTCGAAATTCATGTGACTGTGGTTATAGTCTATTAAATGTCGAGTGTAATTTGACTTCATTTTACGCATGTTATTGTGCGGCAGGTGTTCTTTAAAACGTTCTTTAAGCGCTCTGCCTGTCTATCCAATATAAAAGCGGTCACAATCGTTACAGTTTATTCTGTATATACCTGACTTCCTTTCTGTTGGTGTCGACCGTTTATGACGCAATATTTTTTGAACATTGTTATTTGTTCGATACGTGATGTTAACTTTGTGTTTATTAAATGTATTTTTTAGCATCATAGTGACAATGTTAGAATATTCGATCGAGACAAATTTATTAATTTCCTTGTTTTTACGTGGCATGGATGTCCTTTTCATGTGTTTACATAATAATTTGTTGATCATTGAACTTTGATAGCCGTTTCACTGTGCTATATGCTTTATGGTGTTAAGTTCATCATGGAAGTCCTGTTTATTTAGTGGTATAGGGAGAAGGCGGTGGATGAAGCTGTTGTAAGCAGACATTTTTTGAGACATGAGGGGGAGTGATATATTATTTACTTGATAATGAGACTACGGTCTCGAAACGCGTCGTAGTAAAACGAATCAAAGAAGTCACACGACGAACTAACAAGCAGGTAATATACTTATAGTTATTTCCTGTACTTATTTCATTTTTTGAAGTGACTTGGATACCAAAAATTATGAAAGTCAAAAAAAAAAAAATAATAATAATAAACTATATGTTTGCTATGCATTTTCGGGAAATTTTTTTTAACCTTCATTATCAGACAAAAAGTTTACAGGCCTAACGAAGTAAGGTGAGGAGTTTCAAATTTATTTTCCATATTTATCATAGTGGCCGTTTATTTAAGGACCACAGGAGTGGATCTTGATCTTATTTTACGCTACTAAAGTTAGTTAAATTTACTTTCCATGCACTTTATTGTTAGTTTAATCCCCTATGGGCTATCGCCTCAACGTTTCACACAAACAAAGCTACACACACAAACACACACATACACACACACACATATTACAGCCAAAATGTGAAACGGTCGAGTTAATATAGTATTGGGTAGACTCTCGTGCAGAATAAGCCTATGTAAAAGCCGGGAAAGGGATTTTACGGCCCAACACACTAACAAAATACCCTGCTAATTCATGAAAATATGATCATGGAGTACCGTCGAAATGTCCGTGTTTCCGTCAAGCTATCTCGCACCAATTCATTACGATGTCAAAGAAATCGACAGCTCAGTTGGATAGAGTCTCTATACTAGTAATGTTATTGGAAAACACGATGAATCTTTTTTTAAATAAAATAAAACTCAGGTATCCAGGTATCCTTGCTCAATTAGAAACCAAAAACTGCACGGTAGTCTGCAGATATGCTTATATGCCATATTATTGAAAAAATTTGGTAGAATTTGCACAGGCAACTAGAAAAGATTATAAGATGCATTTTCCATACTGTACGCATGCACTATGTGGCAGACATTATTTTGTGTTCCTGCTCCGATTAAAGGTTTCCTTTCACTCCGTTCAGGGTCACGTCCTATGTTGTACCTTGTTGAATTACAGTGGTTAGTGTCGCTCTCATAAAGTGATGTTTTTGACTTTACAGTGTTTTGCCAACAATTTATCATTGGATTACTTTTTAATATGCTTCTTCTTTCCTTTTTATTATTATTTCATTATTTCGACGCAAAAATGTATCCTGTGCTTCCTTTGTGAAACCTTCAGTAATGACTCTTGTATTTATTTTATTTATATTTAACCCTTGTTGAAGTCGCACTTCCTTAGGTACGAATTGCTTCAACCCTATTTCCGTTTGTAACCTACCCGCGTTTTTCTCCTTAGCAATTGTGCCCATCTGCTTCCCTTTACATCCTTTTTCAATACCAGCGTCTCCAACCACTATCCTGTACTCACTACTCACTTTCATAAGTAACTCAGTTTCTACTACCTTAGAAATGTTATTACTTTCTCCTACATTTTATTTATTTGAATCATTCTTTATTAATACTTTATCAATTTTACTTGAATTGTTTTTATTTATTTCTACTCCGTTAACATCTTTTATATTATTTTTCTACCTTGAGTTTATATTAAAACAATATTTTTCTTTTATTTTCCTAATGGCCGATTGTTTTTCTATAAACGGTATTTGCACTTCTTTATCAATTTTAAATTTAATATATTTGTCTTCCATGTTTATTCTGACTTGTAATTCGAATAATATGTCACAACCCATTATCACACGTGACCTTAAACCTTTTACGACTAACAACTTCATGTCTATTGTTTTCGCCCCCAATTTAACTTAAACCATAGCTTGCTTGTTTATTTTTTGTATCCGTCCTTTTAACGCGGTAACTATTTCAACGTTTGTTACAGGAGTTCCAAAATGTCTACATCATTGCCTTTTAAATGCTCAAAGTAATCTAATTGTAGGCCTACTACACCTATATCCGCACCGATGTCAATCTCTAGTACCGCCGGGTTAAGTTCAATTTCCGCGAAATTTGCCGGAATCTCTTCTATAGGCTTTTTCTGTATCTTGATTACTTAGCAAGTCATCCCGTATGTTATAATGAATACTACCTAACGCTTTCTGTTTACTATTTTCATTTTTTCGGTTAGATATACATTGGTTTCAGGTTCGATCCTAGCCAATGGCAATACATTATTTTTACCTTTTTATTATTATTTAACTTTGTCATTACGTTATTTATATTTATTGTTATTTTATTCACGGCCCTGTGTTTCCTAAATATAATGTCTTTCTAGGCAGAACCTCCTTATTTAGTTTTTCGGCTTCTGATTAGGAGTAGATTTTGGTGGACCGGGTCTATTTGGGTTTGGGTATTTGGAGTTATTTTGGTTTTGACCATTAGTCCAGTCAACCTGTGTTGTAAAATACCCGATAGAGGAAAAAAATAGTAGCCTATAAAGCTAATTTTTTCCCCATCGATTACTATAGTTTAGACAAGTGTATTGCCAAAAGTCCCCACCCCTATACCCTTGCTTCCCCCCAGCGCCTCCCAAAGTTAGAAATTGCAAGGGTTTCGTAAATCGCGTTTATCTCAAAAACTATTAAAGGTATTGGAGTCAATTTTTTCGTTGTCTTTCTTATAATTTTTTCTACAATTAATGTCCTAATCCTTTCTATTGTATCTTTTACCATTTGGTAGTTATTTGTAAACAAGCTGATAAAAATGTATATATTTAATTACGTAATTTTACTTTTTGGTTTTCAACTATTTACACTTACATTTTACACAGAAATGTTTCAAACAATACTTTTAGCCCCTTTTAAGAGCTTTAAAATTGTGTATCACATGACATACTTAACGTTTATATATTGCTAGTATCAGCCGTGAAAGTGCAATGCGCACAATTTTCGCGGCACTCAGCAGTAGAACGAGGCCCCGCTCTTGTCAAACTAATTTGCTTGTTATGAAACTCCATAACTGTGGACGTTTAAATAAGTTATAGTTGCAGGTTGCTATGGAGTCGTCAGTTAATTTTGACATTATTATCGGCTAAACTTGTTGGCTGATAAGGAAATGCCACGTATTATCTTATTTTATTTGTTGATGCAACGCTTTTAAGTCCATTAAGTTTGTGATTTTACTACAGATATTATTGAAAAAATCAAGATTAATCACTTTACAATTTCCAAATTGCCCTGCTTACTAAATAGGATACACACCGGACAGGATGTATGTAATGTTGAAGTGTCGGCTTGGAGTCGGGGATGAGTGGCAGCAATAAGCAAAGTTTCGACTATGACCTTGAGACAGAAGGGGCGTGTTGTGTTGTATGACTCATACCATTCTGACTTGAAAGTCCAGTCAAAAAAAACGCTCATTAAACTGATTAAAGTTAAAACTTAAAATACACGGCACGACATAAGGTTTCCAGTCAAAAAAACGCTCATTAAACTGATTAAAAACAAAATAATACAATTAACTAGACAACAACATTAAATTTTAAGAAAATCTAAACTCTTTGAGTGATTAAATTTCATCAAATATTTTTCTTATCAGAAGTTTATTGGGTTATTGACATTTTGTACAAAAACTGCATTACTATCGGTGTATCATTGTTTAATAAAATTACCCCTAAATTGAGCTATCCTATTATTATTTGTGGCAACTTAAATTCTAATATCCAAAACCTATTTATTTTACAAAAACAGAAATCTATTCGAGCAGGAAAAAAGGCAAAATTATTCTTGCAAGACTATCTTTAAATAAAACTAATTATTAACCCTTACATCTATTTATATTTTATAATATATTTTGTTCCAACAAATATTTTGAATATTTAAAAGAATACTTCAATATAAAAATTTTGAAGAATACAAATAAACTGGCCATACCAAATCACAAAACATCAAATAATAAAAGACATCTACCATTTAAAGTATGAAAACCTTTTTTAGCCATTTACCAACAAGTTCAAAAGGAAAGGGTACAAGACATTGTTAAAAACTAAGACTTACTACAATTTAAAAGAGTTTTTTAGTGAAAGAAGAAGAGCTTGTCATCACTTCTATTATATAAGTGTTAGTTATTACTAGACTTACTTATTTTGTTTTTTATTTCCTGTTGTTCATGCTTTATGCAATTTAATTTGTCCAGCAATAAACAAATTATTATTATTATTACATTCGTACCATGGCAGTTTTAATTTTAAAAGTTCCTAATTACTAATTTTCTATATAGGTTATTAAAAAAAAAGAAGGGCATTATGAGTGAAGATATACAAGTTGGTTTCTTTGGAGTTCAAACAAGGAGTTTAAATTAAAGAAAAGCACACAGTTAAGTTCATTTAGCCATACAGAAATACTTTTTTCCCAGAAAATTTAGAAAGATTTCTAAGAAAATATAATTAAAAACACTTTTAAAAATTGATAGTTGCTTAAAATTTCCTTTTATGTAGGTTTGACACCGGCAGCCGAATAGTCGAGATATACACCTGTTCGACTTGACAACACTGCCGGCAGCTAAATGTTCCCATACCAAACAGATATGGCAGCCAAAAGGGACCTATATACACTCTGCGCCGAATAGCCGCAATCTTGCTGCTGCCAAATAGCACCAATATTGAAACATGATCTTATAGGAGTTATAAATTAATAAAAATATAATATAGTGATCGGTAGAAGGTCATAATCAATTTAGCAAGTTAAAACATGGATATACTCTTCTCTAAAGGGTGGCAGCCAAATGGCTTACTTTTTGACGGCCGCCAAACAGATAGGTGTATATATATATATATATATATATATGAATTTTAATGACACCCCAA